>VWZW01001499.1:2465566-2692924 GCA_013397115.1 Edolisoma coerulescens
GGTGCGGGCCGCCCGCCGCTCACCGGAGCTCTGACCCGCCGGGCCGGGCGCGGCCGGGCCGGTGCTGCGTGTGCCCGCGGGGGCGCGCGTCCCTTGCCCGGCCGTAGCTGCGGGCGCCTGTGTGCGCGCGCCCGCACACCTGTGCGCGCGCCGGCCCGAGCACGTGCCCGCCTGCTCCCGGTATTCCCGCCCCGCCCGCTCCCTGCGGGTCCCCGCTCCCCGCAGCAGAGCCATCGGCCGGGCGCAGCTGAGCATCGTCCCCCTCCCTCCCCTGCTCCTGCTCCTGGCTCCCCGCTCCGCCGGGCTCACGTGTAACGCGGCTGCGGAATATCGAGTGCGAGTAGCGCTCCCGGCCTGGCCCCGCGCTCCGCCGCCCGCGCCCTGGCAGCACCAGCCAGGAGGGGCGGGAAGGGGCTCCCCGGGGGCAGCGGGACCTGCCCGCCCCCTGTGGCTGGGGGGACACGACTCACACACGCGACAGCCGTCGCCGTCCTTGCGGGGTGACCTTCAGGGCGCTGCACAAAGGCCACTGCCGCCCCGGGGTCGGGGGACACCCAGCCGCCAGCAGCGCACCCCTGGTCCGGCCGGGTGGGGTTGGGGGGTTCTCTGCGGGGACACCTCTGTGATCACAGGCAACCAGCGTGCCTTGGTCCCCTGGTACCCTTACAGGACAGTTAAATTACATTTGTACATCCAAGCATACTTGGGTTTGCCTCTCAACTTCGTGTTGGGTTGCAATATTGTATCCACATATTTTCTTGCTCTTAAGGTATTGATACATTCTCTGAACTTTAGCTCTCTCTTCCTTTTTTTCCTTAGGGTCTGGGAATCGCGATGAATGCACATAAGATGAGCCTTTCCACAGTACTTCCTAGCAGGTGCACATTCTGGCAGTTACCTGCAAGAGTGACCTAGCCTGGAATCAATGACCACCCAACCTCAACATGCTCTTCTCATGTCTCAAGAAGTGGTCTGGCCACCATCATGTCATACCCTCCCTAAGTCATTAAAGCCAGCATTTAGGGGACAAGTTATAATGGGGCACTCTTTTCCAAGTGATCCATGGCTACAACCCAGAACCAGCCCCTGAAGCAACTGAGGAACCTGCTTTTTTAGGCCCTCAGCCTTACTCTTCCGGAGCCACTCTATGTCCAGACAGGCCAGATACCCTCAAGTTCATACCACCATTCATGGTAGTGGCCAAGGATGGCTTTCTTAGCTTTAGGCATGCAAACAGACTTTTCAAAGCCGTGAAGGCTTGTGGGTTAGAGATACAGAGAGGTTTGTACCTAGAAGGCTGTGTGTGCTTAATTGGGAGTGTCTGGTTTGATGAATGCTCCATGATACATTATAAATGATCAAAGGCAGCCAGGTGTGCCACATGGATTTTCATCCTGGGTTAGGAGAATCAGCTCTCAGTGGTGTTTATGTGATGGGAAAGAGCTAAACAGCCACAGGGAAGAGGATAATTGGAATCTCTCTTTTCTCCTTGGTGTCTGGTCAGAGCTGGTCTTTTAAAGAGTCCTGGTGATGGTGGTTGATAACGAAAGCAAACACAGACAGCAGTACCTGATACCCAAGTGAACATCATCTACACTGCAGGGAGGGCAGTATCAGTTACAAGTTAAGGCAGCTGTGATTACAATCAAGCCAATAAATATACAAGCACTGCTGAAGGGAAAACCATTTTAAACTCCCCAGAGCACAGTGCAGTTGCTGCTCTTGCCAGCTAGTTGTTTCTCTCAGCTGCTGGGCTGCAAGTCTGCAGTGGCAACTGGGGAGCTGAACCAACTTTCCTTCTAATGCCCTGAGTGCAATTTATAACCCAGAAATGGTACCCTACAAAGGACAGCAGTTTGGGAATTATGTATGGGTGAGTGGTGGTGTCACCCAAGCATGAAATCTACTCACCAGACAGCCTGCCCTTCAACTCTATGTCTCGTGTTATCCACGGGCCAGGACCTGGTTCATCTGCTCTGTGGAAGAAACAGCACATGAGTTAGTTCAGGGCACATGCAACAGCAGCAGTCAGTGCAGCCCTCTCCTTCTTGCCTTCTGCCTGAGCAATAGGGTCATCCTGAACAAAATAGGCATGGGACATTCAGGCAGGTTCAAGGTGATACTGAAATCTGGGGATATTTGAATGGGGATACACTCTCCCACAGCTTTATTTGCTATGACCACAGAGAATGAGTTTGGAGAAAGCAACTAGAGAATATCTAAAGGACTGTATCACAATTACACGGTAAATGGCCACCCAGAAACACGATCTTCCTCTGAGCACACGTGCACCAGCACTATGAGCTCCAGTGCTGCTGGTGGAAGCAGAGCTGCAGGAGCTCCTGGCTTCATTAGTGTTTGTTCAAGGATCACCGGGAAACTCTCTCCTCTTCCTGCAAGCATCCGTGTTTCTGTATAAATACACAGACAAGTCCTGTTGGGTTGGTGGTGGCCAGCAGTATCAAATCCCTGTGACTGCACAGGCTGGGGCATGCAGGATGTGCAATGGGCAAAATGCCCCTTCGTGAGGGTCGCAAACCATTCCTGCCAGCTCTTTTACAAAACTGAAGACTCCGACCTGTGCGTGCTCAGGACATGCACTTTACTTGATGTCTGTGAATTACCCTCTCAGAATCAGCAGAACTAATAGGCAATGAGGTGCCAGATTTTATTCAAGTTTACTGTTTGTTTGGCTGCTCAGATATCAATCAGGCAGTCTCTAAGGCCACCACCGTATGATCTGATTTTTTAAGGTGATAAGGGCCTGAGGCAAGGTTGGAAACTGCCAAGAACAAAATGTGCAAAGCAAAGCATGTCCAGGAGATCAGCTGCAGGACGAAGGATGAGGTTAGGGAAAGCTGTGCACTGACATCTAGGAAGGAACAACCTACAGGATGGAAGTTGCTAAGTGTTTATCTCACTGTCTCGAGCATAGCCATCAATGAGACTTCCTGCTTCCTTTGGATCTCCTGCCTTATGGGACTGGAAGAAAGCACCTAGAGCAAGGAAAGTTGTCTCACTATGGGGCAGGAAGGTGGACAATTATTTCTAATGTAGCAGCGAAAGAGAAATGGCCAGTGCAGAGCAAAGCAAAGTAAGGATTTGTCTGGCTTGATTTCTGCCCCTTAGTGCCATTTTGGGGGGGAAAGGAGACTGTGCTGCTGACGGTCACACACAGAAACTTTGGGCAATGTGTGATCTAGAAACATCTTTGAAGGTGGCTGTGAATGATGCTGTGATGAGCAGCAGCAGGAGAGAGGCTTGCCAGGGCAGGGAGAAACTCGGGCTGTGGGACCAAGTGCGAGCTATAAGGTGACAGAAGTCTGCAAAATGGCCTCAAGTTATTCGTATTCCATGGGCTGGCACTGCAAATAAATGGGGATGGGCCTCCTCGGACTGGCATGCCCGGGAGCTGGAAAAGGGCAGCTGCTCAAGAGCTTGGCACCAAGCCTGCATCACACACAACAGGTGAGAGAGGGCGAGGAACAAAACGGCAGCCCTCAGACTGCCATCAAGATGCCAGGTGGCAAACAGCCATTTTATAGTCCTCTGGGGACCTCCAGGGGGAGAGGAGTGACCCTCAAGAACTGCCCTCAGGGTCCCAGCAAAGCACGTGCCAGTGTTTGGTCCCCATGCCAGCTTCTTGGTCCTGCCTTGGGATTGTCCTCCAATTTTCTGCCTGGGAGGTTCGGGAGAGAAAAAGCCCACTCAGGGGCTGCTACTACACATAACACTGGCTCAAGCAGGGTATGTTGTCTCCCAGGACACAGCATGACAAAACTGTCTTTCAAGTCATCCTCCTTCTTCTCCTTGGCCCCCTCACAGGTGTGTGGTCACTAGGGATTAGATTTACAGACAAATGCAGGTGGTACTCTGAGCACAAGGACTGCACAACCTGAACAGATTAACCAGATATAGCTGTGCAAGGTGAGGTAACTAAGGTCAAAGTAGGCACTGAGAAAGTAAATATATGTAGAAATAACCTCCCCCCGAATTCAGACATGGGGCCAGTATTCCTTTCCTTAATATCCGTTTGATAGTTATGTGGGGGTGCTTGCACAGCTCACCCTTAGCAAAATGAGGTGTAAGACAACAGCCGATAAAACAGGCAAGACCCTAAAGAGTGTGTATGGATGGAAAACCCAAAAGTGTCTGAGAGGCATTTGCCCCAAAACTGACCATGCTGAAGAGGGAAACAAACACCAGACCTCAGCTGGTCATACTAAAGAGAATGGCATCTGTCAGCTGGGTTAAATGGTAACTAGGGAATGACAAAGACAATTTTGAGACGAAGAATGAGCTGGCTGGAAAGACTGTATAAAAGAAAAATAAAAAACAGTAACAGAGCAGGGAGAGGCCTCAGACTGTCAAAATCCAGTCTGGCACATCACAGCCTCTGTTGAGGTCAGATGCAGCAGTTCCCCATCCATAAGGCACCGTCGGCAGCCGGCACCCAGCACGTGGCCTGATGCCGTGGGGTGCAGCATGTGGGACTCACACTTTGGGAGGGGCTGTGACCTGCTGGTGTCCCTTCCCACCAGCGGGTGCATCAGCTGATTGTAGGGAGTGGTGTGGGCACCCCTAGAGCTGGAGCAGGAGCAGGGCATAAGTGGGGGGACCTGTGCTCCCAGAAGTGACCCCCATGCCAGTGAGAGAGGGGTTGGTGCCCACGTGTCTGGGGATTAGTTACAAAAATGTGCTTAGGAACTTGCAGGAATTTATTAGTGTTCTTAAGTGTCTAACCTAGTGGTTGAACTGCTGTATTGCTGACATAGACCCTGAATGTATAGTTCATGGATTATCAGTTAATTACATGTCCTTAATAACTCAATAAACCATTTCAGTTCTGATTTGGTTTAACCTATGTGAGCTGAGCCACTTTTCCCTGCCACAACGACCAGCTGATGCAGGCTTTTGACCAGTCCTGGTGGGAGAAGGTCTAAATGCTCAGTGATAGAAAAAAAGGATTCACTTGATGTTGAACTGGTGACCGTGTGCAGAACAAAGGAAGGGTTTTGGGGTGGACTGGATGGTGAGTGGAGACAGAAAAGGGGGATGCAATAGAGACAATGTGATGTGTGCCTGGTGTTTGATGACCGGGGTAAATACCTCTAGTGGACAGTATAGAATTCTGGTGATTGCTACAGTGAAACCTGCCAGCCACCAACACTGTTCTGATGGAGGCAAAGGCAACTTGTGAAGGCAGCAGAGGTCACATCGTATTGCTTTTTGGCTGATACAGAAAAAATTACTCTGATCTCACAGAAAACAATATGAAAATACTGTCTTGCATGAAATCTACCTTGTTTTCCTTGGCACATCTGGAAGTGATCACCACATAAGGAAGCAGCATTACCCAGGAACTAGCTGTGAAGCTATCAAGAGCGCATATTTTGTGATAACAGGCACCTGGAACCTTATTGGAGCAGTAGCCAGCTTCCTGGTATGCAGCCACCCAGCTGAGGCAGCTACATGAGCTCCTGATGCAGCCAGCAGCTGCAAGTCCAGGGCACTGATACGGCTTCACCCCTGCTGGTCCAAGCAAAATTGTCCTCATTTGGCTCCTACTGGATATAGGAGCACTGTGCACCACCACAACAGGCTGCTAGCACTTTTCTGTTCAGGCAGTAAGATCACAGGACATCCCTCTCCACTTGGCCCCTACCACAAGACCTGTATGGGGTTTCTGATGAGGGTTGTATTTGGGCACCAGCCTGCTTGTCTGCTCCTGTTAGAGCTTTGCTGTCTCCAGGACCAGCCAGCCTGGGACATCCAGCAGGAAACCAAGTCAAAGAACGAGAACTGAATAAACTCCAAAACTATTTTGAGGCCTGCTGTAAAAGAAAAAGAAAAACAAAATTTCTAAAAAGAAAAACAAAATCAGAGTGGAAAAACATTTCTATCTTTAGCCATCGGGAGCAAGACTTATCTAAGCAGCACCACACAGGAGCTGGCAATGGGAATGATAAATTAAGGTTCGACTTGTTCCTAAACATCAGTGGGATGATACATGATTTATAGTGCCTGCCAGAGGCCTTTCTCCTTCTCCTCATGGGAGGTCTTTTCCCTGAAATTATTCACAGATGTATGTGGTAATTTTAAAGATTATTCCAGCATTGTCCACACTAAAACTTCTTACCAGCTGAAGGTAGATGTTTCTGCAAACCAGAGAGCCTGCTGCCCACTGTGGGCTTCTTGGTGGATTTTGATTTGGCTTGGGTTGTCTGTTCCACTGTGACATCCTGCAATGAGCAACACTGCACCCTCACTCGAAGTGACCCGTGACATGTAAAAAACAAACACATTTTCACTGGAGAATCCCTCTGCAATCCTGAACATCCAGATGTCATGACCAAAGGCATCATGCAGCTGTGATGGAAGCTGTCTGCCTTCATTTCCCTCATGTGAATTCGGTGCTGCGGTAACCACTCTGAAGTCTGAAATTCCCTTTTCTTTTAGCCAGTCCTGTGGACTGCAGCACACCACACAGCCTGAGAGGCATTATCATGCAGGCCAAAAGGGGCAGACACATCCAATAGGTGTTTAAAAAGCACTTTTCTCATTATAATTCTTATATAATTTTTTATTAAAATTAGTAGGAGTTAAGAACCTGACCTGTGTGAATGATTTGAAAAGCTGGATGAGCCTCAGTGTGTGTTTTTAGATGCTTGTATACCTTGGAAAATCTGCTTTGCCTTTGTGCTGAGATAGCCAGAATATGTTTGACATGGACAATTGTCCCAGATCTGTGTCAAAGTGAATCCATTTGGCAACATCATGATGGGACCAGGGCACTTGTGTCACTGGTGCCCACAGATTGATCAGGCATTTCTCAGAAACTCTCAGTCCTGGCTGAATGAGATACCACAAGTGACGGCCACAGGGAGGTGAACACCATGAGCAAACAGCTCCACCGTGCCTGCCCTGACAACGGGACAGGTCGTGTGCTGTGATGCTGCTGTTATTGACAGAAGGCGATACCTTTGTTTTTCCGTTGTTTAAACCCTATTTATCAGCTGAATTACACAAACCCTTGGAGGATATAATCATGACAAGACCTCCAAGTCAGCAAGTTTTGAGTTGCACTTTTTCTCTTATGGGAAACATCTCCAAAATACCAACATGCAAATCTGTTCTTCTGCATGTTAAAAGAATTCCCCAGGCAACTGGGACCAGGAACTGAATAGAAGTTCCTTTTTCTCCCCACCCATAATTCCTTTTGGAAAAGCAGTCACTATTGGTAATCAAAGATTAGCTACTATTGCCTGATATTCAAAGCACTTCACAAATGAACACTCCGTACCAAAATGGTCTTAGCTGACCAGTTTTATTACAAGCTAGTTTTGGTGACTGTAAGCACATAAGACTGGCAACACCTGGAACACATCAAAGGTTCATTTAATCCAGTGTGTCTTCTCCAGCTGTGGTCAGAGCCAAATATTTAGAAAATGAGCCTAAGAACAGGGCAAGTACTGAGTGACCGATGTGACCTCCCAGGTGCCAGTAGCCTGCCACCTAGGGATTTCCCAAGCCAGGGAGTGCACTGGCAGCTAAGTAAACTGGGCGTAGTCCCCAGCCCAATCTGTGGCTCACTTTGGAGAAGCAGTTTGTATCCGGCACGTTGCGCCTCACCCTCCAGCTTAGTGGTGAGGCTGCAAGTTCACCTGGGGGAGCTTTAGAGGCCAGCAGGGGTGCAGGGGTGAGGGAGGTGTCACCACAGCCGCACACTGCACAGCGAGAGCCCGCACTGGCCTGTCACTGGTGCCTTTCACCACGGCCCAGCAAGAGGGTTCAAAGCTGTCCCTGGTGTGGCTGAGTAAATCACCATCAGCCTCAGGGTGCCCACAGATCAGCCTTCCCACGGGGTGTGCAGTTGCAAGTGAACCACAAGCTTCGGTGGCCACACGGTAGTTCACCTGCTGTGCGAGGTACCTGTCTTACTGTCACGGTGCCATTGGAGCACCCAGGTGTCAACACCACCAGACAACAAACAACAGCCCATAGCACAAGAGTGCACAAAGAGAATCTTTCTCCTTCTTCAGATGCAGCCTCCTCCTAGCACATGGGAATTGCCTCTCATTTTTCTGTCAAAATGACCGGCTGAGGTGGCCTTTGTGTCACCTGTGGTGACTCACCGACTCACAGTCTGTCCTTGCCGCACGAGGCTCGCCACATGGAAGGACACATTCTGCTAGGCACATACTTAATTTATAAGTGCTAATTAATTGCATAATGGATTAGATAGCAAAGTCCCTGGTCTATATGGTGTTCAAAATGCCATCTGGAAAAAGGCTGGTGTGGTTAGTAAGATGGCTGCTCTCTTAAACCTGATACCTTTGTAAGAGAATCTGTCCCAGCATTATTGATGAGGCAGAACTGTACCATAAAGATGTGTATTTTATTCTCCAGGAGAATGCTTTCGTGATGGCAAACATTTGGTCACTGGGAAGGCTGATCAGTGTGCTTCATTCCCATGGCAAGCAGTGGGATGAATATCCTGTTATAAAGGTAAAGCAAATAGTTTACTCGAAGAGCTTTAAATGTCATCAGTCTCTTAGAAAATGCATGTCAGTAGTGCTCATGTGACTCTGAAAGCAGTGTGGCTGTTTAATGTAACTTTTGCCTCCACTTAGGCCCACTGGGTGCCTATGAGAGAGAGCAGCTGTCTTTACACTGACAGCCCTGTTCAGGTCAGGGAGGCTCTGACCCGCCTCTGAACTGACAGTCTGAAGCACTGGACAGATACTGCTGTTTCAGTTCTCCCACGTTTATCTCAGGGATCAGGTTTCCAGGAATCTGCTGCAGTTGAGTTCCCATGATGAAATGACACAGGAAAGTCACCCACATCAGGCACTGAACAGGTCTGCAAATCCCCTTCTCCCCCCTTGACTCCAAAGCACACTAAAGAGTAAATGCACACCCATCGTTCTGGCCCCGTTTCTGGCTGGTCGGCGCGTGTGGGACATGGGAAGCTGGTGGCAGAAGAAAGAGCAGAGCCAGTGTTTTGCCACCTCAGATATGGCTTCGTGCAGGTGACAGCACTGTCCTCGCCAGCTGGCAGGTGTCTGGAGAGGCTGCAGCTGGGAGCCTTGCACAGAGCCACGAGCAGCTGCCCAGAGCCCGGGTCTGCCGCACTTAGGAGAGAGGGCTGCACTCGTCTGGCCCCGTGCCTCCGGCAGAGCAAAGTGCTTTCTAGGCATTGGGGAACTGGGTCTTCTAAGCACCCTTCTAAGGCAGGGAAGTCCCCATTTCACCAGTGGGAGAAACTCTAGGTTTACCTACGTGGACGTGCCCCGGAAACCTAATTTGAATGAACTTTGCAAGTGATGAAACTTTAAAAACTTATTTAAATCACATTAAAGCCACATGTGGGCACTTTAGCTTAAGAAGAACATTTGATTTAAGACCACCTTTATCCTTATTAAAGGTGTCCACTTTAACGCAGTTGACTCACCTATTTAAAATTCATGCCTCTAGTTCACTTAGATGACTTTTCCCTCCAAAGAAGCCATTCAAGAGAGAGAAGGGACTTGTCTGGGATTATCTAAAAGAAGTGTCAGGAGCAGAAATGGGGGAGATGAGACATACACAAGTATTCAGGGAAGAAGCTGTTCTCTCCACTGTCGTTCTACCACTGCAGGAATTGTTTTCTGCAGATCTGGCACTCTTTTTCTACCCTTTCCACATCAGGCTTTGCAACAGACCTGAACAGGAGAGGCAAGATGGGAAGAGCAAGATAGTGGTTGTCTTGTCTGGCTCCAAGCAACACTGTGCAGAAAATTCATGAAAATGTCACAGTCCTTTGAGACTGCAGTCTAGGGATCATTTATTATGCCCTTCCAGCACAACACAGACAGCATAATTTCATTCCATTACTTCTTCAGTCTGCCTGACAGTTTATCTTTGGCTGAAACATAAAGTCAGGTATTTGCTGCAGTCAAATTTTCCAGGCATTTTGCTGGATACATGTTTTCCATTGAAATCAATTTTGCTTTTAGAAAACTACTCTTTTATAATCTTTTTCCCTCTGACAGACATGCCTTTCTGTGCAAAATCATAGTCATTGCCTTCTTGGGGATGCAGCTTTGGTTTATAGCAGTTTACAAACCTAAAGGGAGAACATCCATATTTTTCCATGGGGCCTGAAATTATTACACCAGAATGAATGCAAATTTCGCCTAACCTCAAATACCTCTCTCTTATTGTCACTGCTATACCTAGGTTCTTGAGGACATAGAGTGAGTCCGTTTTTTTTATCTCAGTGTGTCAGCAAAGCAGCTGGAACAGGAGTGCCAAAGCCTGCAAACTTTGCAGGGCGGTCCCAGCCTCAGGCACTCCTCAGGAGCCAAAAGGACGATCTGGTGGGCATCTTCAAGGTTTCTTCATATATAAACCACAAATCTAGCCTTTTCTCTTCCCCCACCCGAAAGGCAGCATGAGTTTGGGCAGTGCAGAGAAATGCAGATACACATTGGAAGGGAGCATAAAAATGAGCAAGACAGAAAAATGGAGAGTAGCCTCTCTAGGGTAGGTAATTCACTCTCAAATATTTCAGTCTTAATTCAAGACTTATTTAAGTCTCAAATATGAGACCACCCTCACCGTGCTGCACTGTCTCAGCATTCTGGGATCATCAGTAATGCTCGGAACATGTGAGCAGTTTTCCAGTGCTGGATCTTAACACGGTACTAAGGATGAGAATCACTACTTCTTACCTTTTCCCAAGGCAGAAAGCAAGAGATGGGAAAAGAGACTTGGCCTTGCTCACAATGGACAGATGTTTACCAGGGCAACACTTGCAAGTCAAATTATAGTGACAGTGTGTTTGGACCACGACTCATGGACCCATCTGGCCAAAGCCAGGGGTCTACAGCAGAGCTGGGCACAGTCGTCAGGTCGAGGTCTACAGACATGATCTTCTCTTGCAACATTCACAGACACCCACCAGCCCAGCCTTTCTACTGCCAGGACCCCTTGGGCCTAGACCTTTCCTCAGGCTGCCAGTCTTCCCTCTGGAAAACTGCAGTGCTCTGAAAAGCCCTGTATAAACAAAGTTGGAGTTATTAACCCATCAGGGACCTATGCCCAGACCCTTCTTACAGTACGCTTACATGAAGCTGAATAAAACAGTGTATTCAACTGAGTCTATGACAAATGCATTAGTTTGCCTAATTTTCTCATTTGCTACAGGAAGAAGTTGGAATTATTCTTTCTGAGCAAATGAGTTTTAGCTTTTCTCATTAGCTTTTCATAATCTGTAGTGCACAGATTGGGAGGAAAGGACTTTCAGCAATTTTGGTTGAAAGTAAAATGACAAAAGGTCAAAACCCAGAGCAGGAGGGAAGGTTTCACTGGTCCAGAGAAGCTTCCAGCCTCCTTCTATGACTCTTGACTTCATGAGGAGTTTAAAAATGGCAAAAAAAGACAGAACCAGACAAATCCTTACCCAGGTATTGGAATGGGCTGTTCAGGTCAGATGCTGTGACTCACACAGGCTAATCTACTGTAAATAACCAACTTAAAAATTAAGGGCTTATCTGTACTGAAGTGTCACTTCTAGCTCAGTTACACCAATTCAGATCACTGTGGTGAGTTAACTTTATGGTGACACGAGAGCTGTGAAACTCCCGTGGTCTGAGGCAGGCACAGGGTGTGTGCCACAGCATGGGGCATCCTGCATACATGTCTGCATCTGCTGTCTGACCTCAGGGACAATCCACTCTCCTCCAAGCCACTGCACCTTCCACTGTGCTGTGCCCGTGTGCTGGAATTGAAATAAGTTGGGGTGAATGCACTCTTGAGCACGTGGATGCAATATCCTGAATCAGAGGCAGGTCAGAAGCCTCTCATGTGTCCTCCTTGAGCCTAAACTTCGCAATAGATGCGTGCCTCTCCTAGGAGCTGCACCAAGGTCACCAGGCTACCGCCTGGATAGAGCAGGCGCCAGCAGCACACAGCTGGAGCCACAGCCAGGCTGGACTGCGCACCCTTATCATCCCCGCACTGCATGATCTGCGTGACGTGGGGCTCGCCACTGCAGCTGGGAAAGCCACAGAGAAGAGGACATCAAAAGGAAATTTGCTCTTGAGACAAGTTTGGTTTTGGTTTTTTTTTTGGCTGACATAACTGTGTCAACACTAGGGTATTCATAAGTTCTTTTTTCTGCACTTCTATCCAGCTCAGATTCACAAGCAAAATGGTGACATGTAGGCCAATGCTCTACAGAGCCAGCTAATCCTTTTTATTTTGATAAGAGTGATCAAGTATATACATCTAATTGCAGGTAGTGGATGCTGCAGCCCATGGCCAGTGGAAGGAGAACATGCTCCATGGAGTGCTGCTTTCGGAGAAGTGGGACACGTTTTCTTGTGCACAACCCAGAGAGTGGGCAGGGTTTTGGGAACTCAAAGCGAAGGTTACCCTTACATGGCCCTGCATGGCCCGCCTTGTCCCGCTCTGCAGCTTTGGGACACCGGCCCAGAGGCTGCTGGTGGTGACTGAGGCATCGAGGGGCACGAAGGAGCAGGGGGGAAGGAGCCCTTCTGCACAGAGGCACACACAGCACACAGGTCCCCAGACTGCTACTTGTCACACCACGTATGACGGAGAAAACGAGACTTAAGGAAGATGATGCCACTTGTAAAGTATATCCTATGGCAGATGAGCTGTAATTCTTTGTCTGTGCAATGTTAGAAAGCGGGGGTGGTGTTTTTAAAGATATTTTCTTTACTGGAGCTAAGAACGGCAGGTTTCACAATGAAGCTGTTGTTCAATTAAACATGAATCAGTGTGTTTGCAGACCTGACTGAGACAGGGAAGTAGTAAAACAAAGACACTAAAACTTATCAGTAATTCTTACAATTTCTTAATGATGTTTCTAATCTATGCCTTTGACCCTTCAGTAATTCTACTTGGTTCTCTGCTGCTATAACATTTAGAAAGTAACTGAAAATTTTATGCCACTTGTTAGCTTATCATATTTGCTTTACGACAGCCCAAGACAAAGGCCAATATATCATAAGATAAAAGTCCAACTCCGTATTTGGATTCCTGCATAAATGACCTGAATTTCAAATGAGCAGAACTCACAATCTCTCTCACTTCTTTTATTAGAAACTCGAGGATTCCTGAGAAATCAAGTCTTTTATCAGACTCTCAGATATGGTCTTGGGGATGTGGCTTTTTAAGCAAACCATAGGCACAGGTCTTCAGTGAACTTTGTGCCATTTGTACAGGCATTGAGTGGGGAGGCTCCTTAGACCTCATGAAGATATTTTTACTTTTTCTTTCACATGACTTGAGGGACAGCTTTGCATCCTGTCAGGCTGGTTTAGCCCCAAAGGCTGGCTTACCAAAGACTTCTGTTGCCCTGCAGATGGGTCTGGATGGCAAAGAGGGGTGCCTTGCTGGCATCACTCTTGCAGAAAGCCCTGTTTTCTGCCTGTGAGTTCCAGGCTGGTACAAAGCACAGCCTTGACACACCATCTCCACAGCAGAGACACCTCCCTGGTAAAACTCACTGGTGCTGGAAAAGTGTTGGTACAAAGCTGTGGCTGAAAGACAAGCTTTTTTGACTACACCTGCTTTCTACAACTTCCTCATGAGGGGAAGAGGAGGGGCAGGCACTGATCTCTTCTCTGTGGTGACCAGTGACAGAGCCTGAGGGAATGGCCTGAAGTTGTATCAGGGGAGGTTTAGGTTGGACATTAGAAAAAAGGTTCTTCCCCCAGAGGGCACTGGAACAGGCTCCCAGGGAAGTGGTCACAGCACCAAGCCTGACAGAGTTCAAGAAGCACTTGGACAATGCTCTCAGGTAACATGGTGTCACACGGTGACACTTGGGGTGTCCTGTGCAGTGTCAGCAGTTGAACTCGATGATCCTGATGAGTCCCTTCCAACTCAGCATGTTCTGTGATATATCAGTGCTTTACACTGGTAAAGCTTTCACTTCCAAGAAGAGAGAAGAGTTAAATCATTGGCAGACCTATTCAGGCTGTTGTAATGGAACATAAGATTGAGAGTCGTATTGGTATGGGCTTGGTTAAGTGAAAAACAACCTCCCCTTGACACATATACCACATATACCCACAACATAACCGCAACGGTTTCACCGGCATGCAGCTATAGACAGGTCAGCAGCCTGAGAAGTGTCCTGGTGACTTGCACGCAGTTTGGTCACATGGCAGAATTATACAGAAGAAACGGCATAAAATAAAGTTACGAGGTGGCAGATTCAAAGCTAACAAAAGGAAACGCTTCATCAAACGGATAATTAAATTCTGGAGCTTGCTGCCAGCAGCACTATGGATGCCTAAAATAGATTTCAAAAAGTGATTTTACAAAGTTGCAAACATATCTATTAAGTGCTATTAAACAGCAAGATTTTAGGAAGCTTTCAAGAACCCACAGCCTGGCAAGTACACCAGAGAATTACCACTACATGCTTGCCTTTCTCATAGCATTCTCTCTAAACCCCTGATGAAGAGAGGATACTAGACTAGACAGACATATAGAGTGTTCCAACATGCCGATTTTTCATTTAAAGTTTCCTATGCTGGTGCTAATTTACCTTAATGATGAGGGTTGCTAACCACAGGGGCTCACCAGCTGCTTACCTCAGGAGCTGAGCCACCTCTGCAGCCCAGGCCACCTCTTCGAGTGACAAGCTCTAAATCGATCAGGAGACAGCCATGCCATGTTCTCCAGGGTTAAGGTACCCAACTGTTGCCTACAGGAAGGTGTAACTTCCCAGGCATTTACTTCACCTGGTCCAGACAAACTCTAAGGGGCTCACACAGCTCAGAGGCAAAGGATTGCAGCAGGCAAAGATATTGACTCCAGGTGTCCCACGTGCTTTGCCAGCACCCAGACACCTGATCCGCTCTGCTTCTCAACTCAGGAGACAAGTGCAGGACAGGGAGGAGGAGGTAAAATAGGCAAAAAATAGCAACTGTGAAAACTTTTATAGGTCAGCATATCATCACACCCCCCTGCCCCTGGTGTTTACAGTGCACACCTCACTTTGGTGGCCTTCTTCAATGGTGTGAGCAGACCCATCTGCACAGAAAACTGAACACGCCTGGGAGTCCTGCAGCAATAGTGGTCATTGCTGCTGCTATACATAAGGTCAAACTCTGTTTCAGCACGGAATTTGTCCTCTGAGCTGTAACATGGCTTGGACTTGCATACACAGGTGAGACAAAAACATGCAGTAACATGGTTAGCAGAGAACTGGGCTGTAACGTGACCCCTTGGCATAGAGAGCTGCCTGCGTAAATGCCACTCCAGGCATGACAGATGGAGGGAAAGCAGTTTCTGCTGCATTATGCTTCTGTTTCCAAATGTAACAGGTCCCGGACTGCTGTGATTTCTCAGAGTTTTGCCTGAACCACTGCACCTCTTACTATGTGATATTTGGCCCCAAAGGCAGGAAGCCCCCGAGGTAACTTCCCAGGAAACACCATTGGGAAACCCAGGTTTAATTTCTGGTTCTGCCCTAAAATTTCTCATCATTGCTAAGGAAACTGAAGAGGTTACAGGTGACACCCCCCTACCTCCACTTCTCTCCTGTAAAGCAGGGCTTGCAGCAGTTTTTAGCTCCTTAGGAATGTGAGGAGAATGCAAAGATTTGAGGGAAGGGGTGTGGTACTCAGATTTGGTGGTACCAGAGAACACCACGGCATGTGAGACAGGCAAGCCCTGTGGATGGTGCACAGAATTGGGATGAGCTTTTCCCCTGACATTCTGGGCAGGTGGCTGCAACTGCAGCTCACCCTGCCTATGGGAGACTTTCTGCATGAGTTGGGGTAAATCCAGACTTTTTCTCTTCCCCTGTGGTGGAGCTTTGCCTTGGGATGGCAGCAGAACAGACGGCTGGCCTGCGTAGCATTGGGTCAGTTATTCAGGACCTCAGCTGGGAGGGGAGGCTCTGCACCACCATCACAAGCACCTTCTGCTGGCACAACTGCAGAGCCCAACATCAAAACATCCCAGCTCCAGGTCATTGCTGGGAAGAACCACAGTTCCTTAAGGCTTCCCCAAATAACCACAAAAGTGCATGTTCCAGCACAGCGTGTTCTACCTCAAGCCATGTGGTTATTTCATCGAGCGGTGGGCTTTGGGGGAGCTACTTTATCATCAGCTGCAGCAGGGCTTTGTTTCCTGCCGTTGATAAGGGAATAAAAGTCACCAAGCACAGATCTTCCTGAAATCCTTGTGAGAAGCCCTTCCCCTGAGGATGCTCTCCACTGATTGCATTGCTCTGCCAAGCCTTGTTAAGGCTTCTCCATTGTTCTTCTCATGCTGTCAATCAATCACAGTTGCCTGTATGCACTGGCAGGCTTTGTAAAGACAAATATGCAATTAAGAGCCTTAATTAACACCACGTAACATTCAGATGTATTCACTGGGGAAGGGACATGTGAAAGAAATCAAGGAAGAAACTGAGCAGAATGAGGGGAGGGAGGTGGAACCCTTCCAATGATTTTATTTGCAGAAAGATATAATTAATCTAGAATAATATGCAAGCTTTTTTAAAAAGAAAATGAACATCAAGAGAATCTGAAGCTAACAATCAGCTGTCTCCTCTTTGAGAGTTAAATGCTTTAGCTCCAGAGGCAGAAAAGAAAGAGAAAAATAGGTTTAGGATTTGTGTGTCTTAAAACAAGTGGAATCTATACCCACCGTTATGACACTGCAAATATTCTGCTTAATTTACATCTCAGGGGCAGGTCTTGTCACTAAAGGGAAATGTCCCTTTATTTGCCAGTTAAAAACATGCTGTTGACAGACCTCATCCTACCCTTCCACTTTCTCTCCAGCCCAGCCCAGGCTTCCTCTGCCAGCTTTACTGCCTGGGATATGTGTGAAAGGCAGCACTGAAGGCAGGGTGAGCAACAGGTAGGCTGGATTTGGGATTGAGGGAGGATGATACCACATTGTTCATCAAGACCTCACAGGGTGGGAGGGAACTTGGTGAAATGTGCTAAACTGTTATTCCAAAAGGGAAACTTCAGACAGTGATTTTGAGTGTGTCTAAGAGAGTTAGATATGTAGGTGACCGCCTCAGCCAGCTGGACACCCGGTTCCTCTAGGATGTGTCTACGCTGAAAGTTTTCCAGCATATGTATATATTGCCAGAGCCATGACAAAAATACTTCAGTAATGGAGATGCCATTCATACCACAGAGAAGTTATTTTCTCAGCTATTTAAATAGACTATGCTGTAATTTTTTTTCCCAAGCATAATTTAAATTATGCTAGAGCCAGAACTATGATGAGTTGGATGTGTATTCTCCTGTATACTCCCAACCAGTATACCCCAACAAGACAGAAAAAATTTTTCATACAGAATAATCCATATACATGTTATCAATACCACTATTACCCCTTAGAAAGGGAAAAACAAACCTGAGGACAAGTATTCACTCCAGTGTGAGAAGTTACACAGCTTTGCCGAGGAGGTGACAGCAGTAACTCAGATTTTCCCACCTTTTATTTAACTTTCCCTTCAGTGATCTGTCCTCAGCCCTCGGGACCTTGAGGATGTCAATGGTTCCTTTCTGGTTTTGAAGTTTCTACCCTGTCTAGGCATTATCAGGAAATAAGTTTACACCCATGAACTAAACCCATCAAGAAATCACAGCCCAATCTGCAAACTCTGCAGGACAATGAAGAAGTTGAACAGCCTTCAGAGCACAAACAACATAAAGTGCAGCAGTGACTTGTCAGGGTTTTCCCTTACTGCTGTAGTTGTCTATTAAACAGACATGTAAAATATTACACTATTATAGAAGGATTTGCTCAAATGTTTGTTTTTCCCCTCTTCCTTAGCTGAAGGGTGAAAGTGTACATTTCTATAGCTCTGGAATCAAGACTGGTTTTGCCTAAATATAGAGCAAACCAAAGGATCTATTTTTTCAGCAGACCGACTGTTTTTCGAAAGGGAGTGACCAAGCAAGCATATATTGCTATGATAAGACTGAGAAGACCAAAACAGGTGAAAGGCTATCATTCCTTGCCCACTTGAACCCTCTCAGGTCTGGCTGAGATTTAACCACTCCTCTGACAACGGTCCAGCCCATTCGTGTGAACAATGCACCGAGCAAAGCAGCGAGAAAGAATTCCTAAATGCCTGTGTTGAGAGACCTTCTCCAACTGAAGACAGGATCTATCAATCCCAGTTTCCTTTTGTGGAGGCCAGTGAGAGTGGGCTGGTCAATACATATGTCAGAACACAGGCAAAAATGAAATAAAAAATTTAAAGGTGTGGAGATCTTAATTATTTTGGAAACAGGAGAGGGCAGCTACTAATGGCAAGCAGTTTTTTAAGATGAGGATGAGGGCTCCAAGTGCTGGAAGATTTTTAAATAGAAAATGAATAAAGAACAAGCAGGATAACAATGTATTATTGCATACTTTGTATGCAGATGCATAATGCCTGTGTTATTCTTTTAAAAAGGACAAATAGCATATAAATGAAATGAGCATCTACAAAGCCAGATCTGGATTCATAACTTATGCAGCAATAAAATTACCTCCCCTCCCCTAGTTTTATTTGGGAGAAATTATATGTAATTCCTTGAGTTTTTAATTGTGGTTTCTCAGGCATTTCTAATGGGTCATATTTCAGCTGCAGCATAGTGTCTCTAGCTTTCTATTTAAGTAATACTTTGCTTTGGTGAAGAGAACAAACATGGCCTGGGAACAGTCTGCAATCTCCTCCAGTCAAATTCACAAACATAATTCTAGGGTTTTATCTCCTGCTGCAGTCTGCTGCGGGAAAAATTACATTATTATAGATGTGATTATTAAAGTAATCATGAAATATGACATACTAACTTTGTAACAATAAGTACACACCTCCACCCCACCTTCCCCCCAACTGGCAAAAACCATCTTTGTCTGCATCACAGCAAGGTTGGCTCTCTCACTGGCACAACACATTTTTGTCTTCAGTGGTATACTAGGGTACTTTATCCTGGGTTTATCCATGTACTCAGGAATGTTTGACACGACTATAAATAATTCAGTGCTGACACACAGATTTTCAAAAAGATTTAGTCTCACTTATAATGCAAGATAAAGCCAAGTGCCTGGTAGGAAGGAGGCAGCATGAGAACCATGCTCAAACTATTTTCTTTACCTGAGTGACTAAGCAGTGAAGATGGCACTTCTGAGACTACATCTTTTTGGGAAAATGCACCCAGCTGAAAAGCTGGAATAGGCAGAGCTGGTGGAAAATCCCCGGCACAAAATCCCTAGCACAGCTCACAGCCTCTGATGGGAGAGTCAGCAATGAATAGTTAACACATTCCTAGCCTGAATAGATTTCCTTTCCACAAGTCCTGGCTTGTGGAGGGCAGGATGATCTGAGACAACACACTTACAGGACACATTTCTCACTGGAATGCATTGCAGAAAACAGGGGTTAAAAAACCATCTGTGGTAAGAGGATGGGAAGTTTGCATGCTCCCAGGATGTAAGCTGCATGCGAAAATTCCCAAAGAGGCACAAGGGTAAGCTTCTTAATTCTGTCCATACCATCAGGGCCTCAAGACAAAAGGAATTCAAAAAAGAAAAGGAAATAATCCAGCCTGGCTTCATCCTTTCTAGCCTAATAACAATGAAGACCAAGTCTCAGCTCAAGGTGTAGGATTTGGTATTTTGCTTGTTCCAAGGTGGCTTCCTTGGCTTAATGACCTCCAGAGCAGGAATCTCCAGCTAAGACTCTGACTGGTAGAAGACAGGGGCTAGCTGTCCTTGCTTGGTGCCCTTTTCATCGTTTCGTGCCACTCCTCAGAGCAGGAGGAGCAGAAAGAGCTGTTAAGGCTAGGATGACATATTTCTGGCCTTCTGCGTGACATTTAGGCAAAATCCCTGTCAGCCACACAGAAATGCCTCAGTGGCGAAGTGTGTTGCTGCATTTACAGCAACATCAACTTGCCTTCTGGAGTGCAAGGAGAAAATGCTGCAGAACAGGCCTCCCACCTTGGCTTTTTCCACTGCCGTCAAGGGCAACTTGGGACAGCAGGAGAGGGACCTTGAGAGTGATTTTTCTGCAAGGACGCTGTTTCCCTGAAGACCAGCCTGTAGCACTCTGGTGCCCAGGGCGGTGCCGTGCCCGGACCCTGCGCACACGTGGCCAGCGCTGATGTACGGCACCTCCGTCCTTGGCTCGGCCTGGCGGAGCACCTGAGGCGCGGCGGCTCAGCCGAGCTCCTCGCTCACCCGGGCTGACCCGCAGCTGGCCCTGGCACCTCCTGCTCTCCTGCTCTCTCACGTGCCACACTGGCTTTCCACGGCCCATGTGCCAGCATGGGGCCCTTCCTCGGTGGGAGCTGCTCCCTCGCCCGCCCGTGTGGCCCAGCCCAGCCCAGCCCCGCAGAGGTGCCGAGGAGCACGGGGCGCCGGGCCCTGCTGCTGCCGTGCCCCGCGGAGGCGCGGGAGGAGCAGCCCCCCGGCCGGGGCAGCGCTGTCTGGCACCGGCTCTGGTCTGGTATGCTGCCCAAACCAGTTACACCAGCACCGCTGTCCTCCCAGCCCCCACGCCGAGCTGGCCAGGACACTGGGAGGCCTCCAGGCAGACAGGGGTGGGGATGGGACCTGTGGAGCTGCTACAGCTCCTTCTTGGGTGCTGGCCAAGAAGGAAAGCCATGTGGTGCCCTGACCCACGTGGTTTGGGACCAGCCATTAAGGACACTTGCTAACATTGCAGGGTTAAGCTGTGGCATCAGCAGGGCTGTGCTGTAAGTACTGGTACATAGCATATCTAAGCAAAGGCCATCTAAAGAAAAATGTGAACCTCTCCATAGGGCTGCAGCTATCCTTATGCCTCACATTTTCCAAGATGAATACTGTTTTGTTTCCCTGCTCTTAGCAGCCTTTTGTCATCTTTCAGCCTTGGAGACCTTTCTAGTAAAATTTGCCATGTCTCTCATCTAGTTCCCTTAGGTCCAGAACTCTTTTCTAAAAGTCCTGTTCTTTTGCTTTCCTTCACATATCCATCCTGTAGCCTGGGATCACACACTGATCTCATTTTTCCTGTGCATTTCTTTTCATACCTCCCTGCTCCATCTTCTGCTCTCATTTCCCTCTTCTGGTACTCTAGATATTCCCAGTTCCAGGGAAGCTAAAGCACAGATTTCTGATGTGGACTCTGGGTCTGTGACAAATATGCTTCTGGCTGGGAAAAGAGGTCAAGAGAGAGAGAGAAAGGAGACAAGAAGCCTGACTTACCAGGCTGATGACCAGGCATTTTTTTCCAAGGCAAGCTTTTCTGAGGACTGACACAGTAGGTGGGTGGAAAGCAAATGGCTTTCAGAGAGAAACAACCAGCGTTGCATCAAAGGTCACAAGGAGCATGCATCACCAGGTCAGGCCAGGTGCATGACTCCAAGCCCTCTCATCCAGCCCAGCACTCCCATTTCACTGTGAGCCATACACCAGCTCCTCTGGCTGGAAGACATCTGGTTCATACTAAAGAGAGGACTTTTCCTATCAGTTGCTGTGTTTGTCACTGCTTTCCCTCTTCATTCTGGTGAAAGAAAATATATTATCCTCCACTTGTGCTCACATGTGATTAGAGGTTGTTCTTCATGAGAGACAGGTCAGAGCTCCTGGGTAGACGTAGAGCAAATGTCAGATATGAAGGGAAAATTTCCAAAACACAGTAATTTCACACCACTAGGTCATAGCCCTTCTCTTAAAGCAAAAGACCCTACCCTTTTCTAGGTCTTAATCCACTGATGAGTTTTCTACAAAAGCATAAAAGCAACATAAGCATTACTGAAAGAACTGACTTTGTGCCAGGCACACATTCCCACTCATAACTGGTGTCTTAAAGTCACAACCATGCTTATCCCCTTCTCTCCTCCATTTTGACTGCATTTGAAAAGAGAACACGATCCCCTAGGTATGAATGGCACAAAATGCCAATATCCTTCACTCATCCTTACAACAACACACATGGCAACACTGCTTTGACGACACATCTGTCTCGGCCTGCAGCTCACTTAGTATCGGCTGTTGTGCAAGGGCTTCCTGGAAACCACGCAGTGTTTTTCCTGTGAAGCCAGCAGGGGCTGGAATTGGGTCAGGTTCTGAATGCAGATCACTGCTCAGGTGGGCAGGGTGTGAGCAGCTGTCTGAGCCAGCCCTGCTCCAATGCTTGCCCTTTCTTTCCCGCACACCTCTGCTCTGTACTGCCGCAGCACCACCAGCTCTCTGGGTAAAGGCTGCAGGCGGCCAAGCAAGGAGTAGGTAGGGAGGTTTTGGTTTCAGGGAGCTTATGCTTGACACCATTTGGGTTACAGTGGGATGGGAGCTAAAGCCCTGCTCTCTACCTGGGAGCTTCATCCAGCCATTCCCGCCTGCATTGCTGGCATGCCTGGGACAGCCCTGGCTGCTCGCGAGACAGACCGTGCAAACATTGCAGACAAAATGTGCTCCAAGCCCTAACTTGTTGCAACATTTCTGGGGTTATAACCTGAATCTGTAGATGTGCATTGTGAAAACTGGGCAGCAGAAGGGGTGAGAAATCAAACCCGCTGTGAGTGCCCAGGTGGCTCCCATGTGCTTTAATTGCCTCTTCACTGCACTGTGCTACTCCCGGTGACCTTGACTTCAGCAAGAAGGCTGCCAGCTCAGATGAAGCACAGACTAGCAGTGCTTAGCTGTCAAATTCCAGTTGGTGACTGCTGGCAGGATGAGAAAAATGACTTTTAATCCTCAGTGGTTCATATCTCACTTGCAATAGGCCCAAATTAGCTGTTTGGTTATGGGGCTGAGATCTGAATGGGCAACTGAAGCTGCTCTAACCCAAGAGAAAGGGCAAGGATTTGGGAGGCTCTGGTATAACTGCTTGTCTTGCAACAAACCTGTCATGCAGCCATGCTCAGGTCACCTAGTTTTAGGCCCCTTACCTTGCTTCCCTGAAACTGGGATAAGCACTGTTACAGGAGACTGCAGGGGGCTGGCACTCTGAGTTCTGTAAGAAGTTTGGCCACCGTACGTGCTCAGCAAAGTCCACAAGAAAGAACTGGCTATCACCATCACTTGTCCCTTTCCTGCAGCACGTCACATGCATGGATGCAAGGTCCCAGTTCACCTAGAAAATGCAGGATAGGGACATTTGCTCCAGCCCTGCCTGTTTCCCTGCCCTGTGGATAAGACAGAGCTTCAGGCTCCAGGTTTGGGAACAAGTTACTCTCCTCAATGCTAAATTCATTTCAAAAGCAGCAGCATCAGTTTTTTTCTCACCTCCTCCCTCCCCATAAGAGCATGAAGTGCCTTTCAGGTAATAGGCCATACCCAAGGATTCCTCAAGATGTTAGCACAGGAAATCTTGGGTTAGAGAAAGCTGCTGTTGTTAGGACAACATGTATCACAAATGCTGCCATTGCTGCATACTCCCTGCCTGGTCCCAACCACTCTCCTTATGCTTCACGGCCTCTCTCCCACTTGACAGGCTGAAAATGAGGTCAAATGCTCTGGAAATGGTTTGTACCACTCTTTTCTGTGTATTACAAAAAGGCCGAAATGAAAGCATTTCTGAAGTAGCACTATATGAGCAAAGATGCCTAAGCTGAAGTGTTGTATTAAAGTTGGTGTTGACCAAACGGCTGCAGCTGACTGACTTTGCACGGGCAAACCAGGCCGGTGAAGTCAGCGAGCCATTCACGCCTGCGAGGGCCGAGATGCCCTTCTCTCACACACCTGAGCAGCAGAGCTGGTTAGTGATAATGCACGGCTTACATTTGCAAGGTGCATGCATTCCATAGCAGCTTTTTAGCTGCAAATAGCGAGGCTGCACATCTGGCCATGTTCTGCTGTCTGGCCAAGGAGGAGGCTGAATATAACCTATCAGATCTGCAACTAGAGGGCACAGCAGAATGGAAGGAAGGGAAACTAAGTCATAACATCTGGGACATGGCAAAGGTGTGCTGTTAACAGACTGCAAAGAAAAAGCAGCTGTGACTTAAAGCCATGTGATTAGCACCAGTACACAAAGCATCCAGATCTCTAGATTACATGTCTCACTGAAGACATGGCTGGTAGCAAATTTTTCTAGCAGTGGTGAGCCTTTCCTGCTTCAGATATAAGATTGCCACCTGCTGACCAGTTGTCCCTACTTTGGGCAATACCCTAGATCCTGACCCTCCATTCTACCGTTATCAGCAAGACTCCATGGCATTTAGTTTGTGCTATCTGATCAGATTGCAACCAGAGGTCATATAACTGTACAGACCATTAAGCACCAGTTCACTTGAGCAGAAGTAAATGGCTCCATTCTACTGAAGTACCATTACTCACACAGTTCACCTTAAGTACTGGGATATCATCTCAGCAAGGCAATGAAGGCAATAAAAATGCTGGGGAGATCTGGATGTGGAAAGTATTTCCAGATCCTTCCAGATCTGTGCTGCTTAATGTGTAACGAAACACGTTGTAAGCACCTAGTTCTAAGTGTTTGGGACTTGAGTATTTGGACACATGTTTTTGGTTTGTGGTACCCTGCCCCTACCTGCCAAATGCAGAGAGTAGGCTTTTAAATGACTTTTCATCCAAATGCATGTGGAAAAATATCACTGCTGGAAACCTCTCACTGTAGCACAGTTCTGTTTGTGCTGGAAAACCCAGCTATAACCCACCCAACAAACCAGAGGAGCGATCTTGGAGGGATTCTTCTCAGCAAATGTCCAAAAATAGCAGATATTGCAAGAGGGTAGAAGGTCATGTAACACCCATGCTACAACACTGCTCTGAGTCCTGCTCCTTACCTACGACAAGCCAGCCACTCCTTTTCTTGCTGCTTGCTAGGCAGTTTCTAATTCACATAGTCTTTCTTTAGCTGCTGTTTTGCTGAGTATCTCACACATTTTTGAGGCCCAGTTTTCCAAAGAGCTGCGGTAGCCACACTGGTCTGAAATCTGTGCATTTCCGAGTTTTCTCTCTCATTTCAGTCACAGCCTCTGCCTCTGACTCAGACTGGTGTTTCTGATAGGATCTCAGAGAGGGAGGAAACAAGAATAAATAGCATCACGCCCTCCTCACGTGGGTTGTGGTGCAGAGCTGAAACAAGATGAGGAAGAGCCTGGGCTGGAGAGGGAGGGGGCTCAGCTGAAACTAACCCACATTTTGAGGATTCCTCCACTCTAATGGGGCACTGAAGCAGCGTTTTACCAGCCTCTCCTTCTCTCATCCCGGGACCCAAAGTGGCTATTACTGGCTCCTAACTAGCGGAAGCATGAGCTGTCTGTCCCAACCTCCCAGAGCTGGCGACAAAGCTGCCCTAAGAGGCAATTAATGCTGCCGGGCAAGATGAGGGCAGGTTAGCATGGCAAAGGTCACACACCCAGGGCACCCAGCCCTGGCCCAGGGTGACGCTGTGTTTCCTCCTCTCCAGGGAGCTGCATTAAGGAGAAGTCAAGCACAGGCCGCTTTGAACGAGTAACGCTTTGAAACAGTGGCGGAAAGCTAAACAACTTTACTGGCAAGTAGGGATAGAGAGCTTGAGGATTTTGACAATAAACAACTGATCCTCTGACCTGATTCAAAACCTGGTCTGGTGAGATTCAATGGTGACTCAGCCTCAGAGGACTGATTAGTACTCTACATGCCAGGATATGCTGGCCTCAATTTGGTTCTTTGGAGATACCTGCATGATGAAGAGCTCCTTATATCTGGCACATATTGAGAGTTTCAGGAGGCCACTAGGCTGAAACTGAGTCAGACACTATTACAGTCACTACCTTTCAGCCAGAAAGGCCTGATGATATCCTGGCCATGGATTCCTTGGTATCTCAACAGAGGTGAGATGGAATGAGAAGAGACACACACAGAGTTTTGTGAAGGTCCCCGTGGAAAGGCCCCATATGCATGTGGATGTCCTCAAAACATTATCAAATGCTTTTATGAGGTACCTACAGCTTAGTTCCTTCACTCCTTGTGGTGCTGCAACTTTCAATAAAATCCTGCCTCACTGGTTGCACAGTTTCAAATCTCATTTTTTGCCTCCACTAAACAAGATACAGCTACAGGGGCAATGGTGAAACTAGCAAACCTCAGTACTGCATTTGAAGTTTATTTTCTCAGATAGTAATAATAAGCCACACCAGTAAAAAGCCTCCTGCTGCTGCTTTTTCCTCTTACTACTGCGTTTACAGTAAAGCTTGTGCTGATTGCAGTTGGCTGGTGGGAGGAGAGGGAGAGAAAAGGTATTTTCCACACTCCTGATAGCTCTATAATTTCCTAGTACAAGATAAGGCTAGGTCGTGTCATTGATCCCTGTGACACAGGACATCCCGGGGTAGAGAGAGGCAGGCTGCCCATTCTGGGTGAGGGACAGAGCCTTGCAGAAGAAAGGAAAGCAAAAGCTTACACAGGACTGAATCCACACCAGGAGATCATTTTTCTCTTTTCAGCAGAGCTATTATGGTGGAGATGAGCTCTAGTACGAGGTAGGAACAGCTGTTTTTAACAGTGTGTGTTCATTAACATCTTTTCAATTGAAAGGACAAAATAAGCTGTTGGAAGGAGATAAAGACCCAGCTACTTTCTCTAAGAATTCAAAGACTTCATAGTCACCATCTCAAGGTCACCACGAAAGACCTCCAGGAAACAGACTCAGTGTCTGTGACAGTTCTAAAAATAGACAATAATTTTCAAAAACCTAAGCATTTTCAAACCTTACTATATGCCCTAATGCATCAAAACAAGAGGAAATTTCTTCTTTTCCAGATGACAATTCTTTGTCTCCAAAGGGGAGCGAAACAAGGAGGGGAAAATGAAATACTGTACACTGGGAAACACTGAATGTTAATACTTACCTGTTTTGTTACATCTTTTTTTTGATACCTGTTTTCATGGAGGCCTCTTTCTGGTTGGCTGGTGTCTGCCTGAGTTCATGCATAGGAGAACTTGGCTCTTGATTTGGAAGGCACAACTGTAGTATATTCTAATTTTCCCAAGGCCCACCTGGGGAAAAAGAAAAGGAACAGTGTGTCACTGTACACCTTCACCTCATTTTCCTTGCCTTGGGCTTTTGCTATCTCAGCCTGTTGCACGTCACAGTTTGAATGACTCTGCTTGGCAGCCCATTGCAGCCATGGGCCAGGCACATGTTCCCAAAGGGATTTTCCCTCTGCTCTTACGTGAGCATCTGGGTGCCTCTTGGTTTACATAACTCTGAGAAACATCTGGGGTTTAAAATTCCTAACACCTCAATTTGTTAAGGAAATTAAACACACTTGTAGGATAAGGATGATGTTTGGAGCTTACACCACTTGTTGAGTCAGAGGGAGGAGGAAGAGAGGAGAGGCTGGGTTAATGTGTGCAATTCTATGTCCCAATTCTTTTGATAATGGTTCTGGGCAGCTGATTGTGCCCTTCCTGAAGTACACAGAAAATGCCAGAAGACTGCTTTCTGCCAGCTGATCTGAGGGTCAGGCTCTCTGCACGACTGAGTGCACAGGAGGGCACGTTTCAGAGAAGTATTTTTAGTACAGTGGAGCTGACAGACCCGGAGAGGGAAAGCACCTCTCCAGAAGATAAATTGGGCAACTGCAGGGCATCTATCCACCCCATCCCTCTGCCAAAGCACTCCCAACGGGAAAGAAGCCACTTCTTACAGCGGTGAGCAAGCTGTTCGCCCACCTGCTCAGGCTCTCCCTTCCCCAACACCTCTCCACACTGCTGCAGAGCACCCTGCCAGTTCTTGAGCCACAAACACCTGCCTGGCAGGAGCCCAGCCCAGCCCAGGTTAGCAGGAGGTGCCCCCACAGTTGCGGGCTGCCCCCAGCCAGCCCGTGCAAGGCTCACACCAGAAACCCAGCTGAGGGTCACTGACAAGCACCCACCCTTCCCGGGAAGACAGTTGTTTTGGGTTTTTTAACACAGTTTCTATTGTTCAGGAGATCGAGGATGTAGTTGAGGCTCATGACATTTTTTGTCTGGGATCTAATTACAGAGGAGGAAAAACGAATCTGTATATTTATTAACTCTTTCAAATCCAAAATAAGACATAAGAAAGACCCCAGCAGAGGTTTATTTAGCCATTGCCCTGGTTCTGACAGTGGCTGCTACCACATGTCCAGGGATATGATAAGACCTACGAAGATCCACAGTGGACACTTGCGAAGGCACCTGGTCAGCCTCCAGCACTGCCCTGTGCCAGTGGCAGTGTGCCAGGAACTGGATGATACCAAAAAATCTGCGTGCTTTTGCACAGGAAAGTTTTGCAATATTTTCCTTAGAGCTGCAATTCCTGGTATCAAGGGGTTGCGTAGGTACTTCGATCAAAGGGAAATGGGATTTGAGCTGGCACGACTGCCTAAAAAATCTTGAAAACAGAACTCTCTTCACCAATGTCCCCCATATTCAAGGGCATTTAAAAAGGATATTTTTTTCCCTAATAATTTATTTGATCATTTGATTTCTAAATTTTGAAGGCCTCTTCCTTTTGAAGGCCTTGATGACTAAACACCTGAGATTAGTAGCAGTGCACACAAATATTTTTTCTTTGAATGAAGACAAGCATTTTTCTTCAATTTAAGGCACCTTGTCTCTCTTTTCAGAGACAGCAAGCACATGGCTCTGCCATGATCTCCACTAAGCTCTCTGCCTACCCCAGCAAGAGTCTGAAAATACTCATATTTAAAAGCAGGTCACAATGAATAAAACCCAGCTTTGAGGCCACCTACAGATGTATGTAAACTCAGCTAGGAGAAACAGTGCTGACAGGCTGTGCATTGGATTTCTCTTTCATGGCCACTGGTACACCTTAGCTGGCCAACTCACTACCGAAAAACAAGATTAGGTATTTAATGCAAAATCTGCACAGAGAAGACCTCAGTAAACCTGATTTCTCATGTGCCTTGAACTATCTTACCTGCTCTCCGTTTCAATTCCAGTGAGGGCTGCTAACACTGTAAATCTTTTAATTAATACAGATGGATGTTTAGAAAGAACCAGTTGGCTACGGTAAAGTTTCCTTTGTGTCTCTCTTGCAAATCACACTGACATGCAGTGTTTGATCTCCTTTGACCAACTGGGTTAGGGTACTTTGTCCTGTGAGAATACAAAAGGAGTTTCTGTTCTGAGGACTACACTTTTAAGATCACAGACTATGAAACTATGAGGCACAGACCGAGGTATTGTACAGGACATTAGTACTGGTAATTACTTTTCTTCTCCTACAGCCTTAGATTCCCTGAGGGATTTTTTTAAAAGCGAGGGGGTAAATCACAACAATATGTTTAGAAGTGCTCTAACCTTTGATAGAGACAACACAGTGATGTGCCAGCCAGGTCCACTGATACTCAGTTGAGAGGAGCTACATAAATGATTTCCCATTTTGCAATTTCTGAATGATACAGTTACTCCCTTGTCCACTCTTAGATACCAATAAATACCAGTTTTTAGATACCTGAATATAATCACACATCTTTCTCAGGGTGGGATTTTCTTTATTTTAAAATGCATGTAGTTGAACAAGCACTGGTTGAAATGGCTTAGTTCTTTCTGCAGATTTTTGGGTGGGTGCCTTTCTCTGCAACCGGGCTATTCAAAACCAAATAATCCCTGTAACTCAGTGATATAGACAGGGAGTGGAACAAAGAATTTTTCCAACCTTAAAGTCATTATATTCAGGATTCATTAATGCCTGTGGTTTATACTGGCCTGTATTTAAATCTTAACTGTGACCTCTTCCGAAACATGGTCAAAGTAAATGAGATTACCCCCTCTGCCAAAAAGATGTGACATCAAAATTGAATGTTACTTAGCTTAATTAATATGAATAGCAAGCTTTCCCCTTTCTAATTACATTGCCCAACTCTGGTTTTTCAAAATGCTGTTTAGATAAACCAATTTGTGTGTATATGTGTGCAGTGTCAAAACTATAAAAATAATTAAAATTCTTCTTTCATTAAATTCCAGAAATTAGCTTTTGTTATTTTATTCTAGGAAGTCTTGTAAGACAACAATCTTGCAGCGAAGAAAAGGAAAGAACGTGTCTTCAAATAAATGCAGTTTTAATGAGAAATTATTTTTGAGCAAAATATTAAAAGAATCTACAAGTGTTTTTTAGTGTAAATGTGATACACAGGCAAATGAAAGAACACCAATTTTTTGTTATCTGACACAACCGTAATTTATGCAACAGCATCCTCAGTTAATCATGTAGGCAGAGATCAGAAAGGAAGAGGTTAAACTTTTAATTGGTTGTTTACTGTTTCAGTTCCAGGCAGCATTTATGTATCTGCATAACACTGGGACGGCTTAGGAATAATAGTGGGTGTACTGACTGTAAATTAGCTGCAAACTACAAGCCTATGAACAAGTCACGATCTGATGTAATAAATCACAAGTCAGACGCTCCTGTGGTTTGTGACATCACGGGCACTCAAAGTGCTATTTATAAGCTCTATGGTGCACTGTCCAAGATCATTGCCAGTTCAGAAATTAAAAGGTTTAGGATTCTTTTCTTATGGCCTTTCTTAGAGAGGGTGACCTATTTGCAGCAAATTTAAGCCAATATAAAGGCAGGATTGCTTGGGGCCACAGGTCAGGTGAGGCCAGGCACTTGCATTCGAGGGAACCTAGTGGAGTTGAGTACACAGGAGCTGTGCTGCTGAGCTGATTATCACTGTTGCTCTTTCATAACCAGTTTTTCTTCCAGCTTCACTAAGGTGACCTAAAACACCAATAAAGAAATATTTGAAGAGTGCAAAGAGGAAAACATGGAAGGTGGATGAGGATAAGATGATGAGAAAGCAACAGAAAATGATCTGAAGAGACAGAAGGCTGGAAGAGTCATCCCTGCTACCATCTGCGATCAGGTAGTGCAGATTGTAGACATCACCACCCACAACACTGCTTGTGGTGGCTCTTCAGGGGGAAGATGGTAACAATCAAATTCGTTGATATAGTACAGAGTTAAATAGTTTTGCCTACACCTGCTTTGGTCATAGCACCTTACACTGCTTTAACACAACTCCAAAAGCAGGTGAAGCATCATTGTAATTCAGGGAAAGGCTGAGCCTTCGCTCCTCTGTAAGATACCACTGAATGATGGCAAAGCATTGTCTGCCTCTACTGGCAGCCTTATTCAGATCAGGATCAAATTATTTCGAGGATCAGGCCCTTCCACAGAGGTTAGGGCAGCAGTGACACCTCCGCAGAGAAGGGCAGGCAGCTGCCAGCACACAGGCACTGCTGAGGTAGCCATGGAAAATTGTCCTGTGTGTGCAAGGCTTCAGAGAGCAAGAAACCACAAACATTTGTAATCTGATCAAAGAGAGACTGCAAAATCCTCAAGCATAATCACTGATTGATAAAACAGACAGCAGGAAAAGAGATTTAAGATAGAAAGGAAGAGAGACTAATAGTAAGCCTCAGAGGCTTATGACTATTTAATTCAATCAGAAAAGGTAACAGATGTTTAGTTAAAAGCAGCATTCCTGTTTAATTACTGCAATTGTGCTGAAATATTTTGTTTACACTAATTGACTGCAAATTTCCTCTGTGCTCAACACGTTTATGCTGCTAAGTAGCATACAACCTAAACTCGTCAGCTCCTCCCCACAGCTGCTCCTCCCCATCTGCTGTGCCCGCCCCGCTCTGAGGTTTTAGGTCCTCTGGAGAGACTCTCACAATGGCCAATACATTGTTGTGGCTAGGAAATGGTTAAAAAGTCCCATTTAAAAATGCTTTGGGAAAAGTAGGTGTCCTTCCTGATGCTGTGTTGCACGAAGGTTTACCACAGTTTGTCAGCAGCACTGCTGTAACCAGGGCGTTCTACCCTTATCAGCAGGGCAATGTTTGGGTACCTCCCTCCCTCCCCCTCTGCAACTGGGAGAAAAATGGTCATCCCCAGGCACAAACATCTCCTTTGTTATCCTACTGGACTGCAAGACCAACCTATGCATATTTTGTTTGCATGTGATTTTTGCAAGAAATGAGCCTGCCAGCTGACACTATTGTTGTTGTTCTTCAGAAGAGGAAGCCCGTTTCTCTGGTACAAAGGCATCAGAATTATTGCCAGCCAAAATTACAGGCAAAAGGACTAACTGCAGGTGCCAAAGTACCAAACCCCTGAATGCTTAAGTAAATCCTGTATGAAATATGCATGATACAATTTCCTTGTTCTTCCAGGATCAAGTGACTAATTGTAATTAGTTGAATTGTTGAGGTAAAACCCATCTCCTAAGGGAACTTGTAAAGGTGCCTCCTAAAAGAGGCATCTGAAATTTCCAAGTGTCTTTTATGTTCACCAAATAAAACTATAAAGCAGCCAAATAGTCTTGAACTGGAAGTGTCTCCTCTCTTTCCCTGCTTCAGAAAGGTAGAGGTGGTGCTCTCTTGACTTGAGTGGTGGCTGCAGCTCTACCCTTCAAATGACCCCTGCATCTCAGTGGAAATAACGCTGGTACAGAGCAGGAAGGAACTAGGAGTGACTTGTCACTGCTGTGATAAAGAACTGCTTCTGTGGGGAAGCTTTATCAAGGAGGTCTGCTCTGCTCTTGGGCATGAACAGAGTCCATCCTACTTTCTGGCAAATGTTTCCAGTCAAGCTAAAAATTCCTGGTACCCAGCAGCAGTTAGTACAGACTTGGCATTTCCTAAACACATTCATCGCCGTAGAACAGACTCTGCTATCTCAAGGGCTCGAAAGGGAAAGCAAATGCCTGGGACCTGCAAGGCTGGCAGGTCAGGAGCCTGGTTAACAGGCTCCAATCGAGCACCGATGGCTGCAGATAGCGACCAGAAGCGGCTCCCAGCTGGCAGGGGTTCAGCTTCCTGTGTGACACAAGTCAGTGGCGCCCGGCCAGGGACCGGCACACAAAGTACCCTCAGTACAGCAGACACCGGGGACTGCGTGGCCTAGCAAGAGCTGGGCTTTTCTCTGGGTTTTTAGACACAGCCTCCTAGTGCTGGGGCAGCAGTAGTGTTCAGGGTTTTTGGTTGTTGGGACCATGAGCAGAGGGCTATGTGGGTGTCCCTGTGGTACCGCTAGCCGCATGCAAGAACCAGGCTGAATCGGGTGAGGTGGAATTCTGATTTTATTATTTAATTCTAAAACTTATATAGACTTTTGAAAGTTCCTCCGGATTGGGTCAATTCAAAACCTCCCCCTAGGCCGATAGGCCAAGTTGAACTGTTCATCATTCCAGAGACAGTTTCAATAACATCCAAACCTTATCTTTGTTTACAGAACACAGAGAAAAAAAGAGAAAAATTCCCACAAGAAAGAGTCTGTGCTGCCACACGTGGGTATAAGGCTATTTAGAGATTTTCACGGCGACCAAGGTGGGTATATGGAGAAGCAAAACTGTGCTGCTGGCTTGCTGATATTACAAATGTCATCCTCTCCACTACTCCACCAGAGATTTAGAACCCTGAACAGCAAGTGTCAACCCTCTAGATGCATCTGTCCCTCACACGACCCGCTAAGGTTTTTATTTCAGCACTGGAACTGAATGCGGTGCTACAGAAAGCAGCGGAGCCACTCCTCTGGTCCAGCCTTTTGTGCCCTTCCTCTCTGTTACACATTACAGAGTTCCAGGCCTGAACATGAGATGGGAGACACCTTCAACTTTAAGTAGCTTTCTTATTCTTCTGAGGCCTAAAATGCCACACCTAGAAATTTCTGAGACAGGAAGAGTTAGCATTTCAAATAAGCAACCTGATATTCAAAGCAGTTGTCTCTGACAGATTCAAAATCTTTAGAACAGGGTTATGCAGGGACACAAGTGAAGAGAAAACACTTGGATTAATGAAAGAAGTGAGTAACAATAGATTTAATTAATCAATAACCACGTGGACACCCTTTGGAGCCACTGCCAGCCAGCTGGAAAGTTTCTCTCTTGCGTAACAAAGTCAAACTCTAAGTGCCTTATTGCCCAATGGAGATTTTTTTTTTTTTTTTTTTTAAGCCTTCGGTTTGCATTTCATCTGGAATTACTGACCTTTCAAAAACATTGACCCTTTTGTATGCACTCATGGTTTTTTTCCTTCTGGTGAAAGGATGAGAGAAAATGTTCAATGACATTGAACTGATAAACAAGGTGTAGATGTCTCAGAAGTATTTATGTATGACTTCTCCTGAACGAACAATGTGTGCTGGAACACGTTCTGAAGTGTGGCCTCTGAGTTGATAGCTCCCAAGGACACACCTGCTCCTTGTGTCCGTGAACACATGCTGGAAAACGTTCAAAAAAAATCTTTACCTTTCTCATGATAAGAGGCTTTCCAAGGTCTACACAGGCAGATAGCTCAAGAGAGAAAAACTGTCAACCTGAAGACACAAGACCTGAAGAGACAAGATGGCCATAAAAAGGAGAGCAAACAGTACTGAAGAGACCAGGCAAGGTAACACTGAGCAGCACCTATAACCTAGTACAGGAGTGGCTTATCTTAAACCAGAAAAAGGCACTCCTTTTCTGGAATAACTACAACTGCAGGTAGAGCCAGATATGTCAAGGAAAGGCACCACCAAAATGAGACATGAAGAACACTAATTTTAGCCTAGTGAGCAAATCAGCTCTTTTAAGACTGTCATTCCTGTGGCGTATGGATTTAATAGAGCCTCCCCAAACCAAGCAAATCAAATACATACAGAAGGATAGGCTTCCCTTCTCATGTGACCTAGCCTACTACCCTCAGTGGGACACTCCAGTTCATCCCCACATAAGCAAATGAATCTGTTGCACAGAAATGGATTCACCGGGAGTGCAGTTTCCTCGTTCCTCTTCGTGAGACCTCTCTGTATCACATATAGGTTAAGAAAAGGTGGACACTGATTCCTGATCCTTCACTAGTGACCTGTGTTTGGGAACTCAGGCATTGGAATTTGAGCCCCTTTTCCACAGTTGCCAGTAAGTTCAGCAGTAATAGCTCTCACAAGCTTTGGGCTAGCTTTGGTTCAGTGCCAAGAAAAGACACATCATACCTCCTTACCAATAATTTTGAGACCATATGCTTCTTCTGGAAGGTATTTTCCAGTTGTCAGTAACCTAAGAAAGAAAGCCCTACAGCACAAACTTGCTGCCCTTAAGATATTTGACTAGGCTTTTAAGATCCAAACCTCCCCTCCTGATGCTTCTCCATACACATTCATTCTCCAAGTTTCGATATTCTGAATCAGACAGATATTAAGAAGCACAAAGAAAATCCCATTGGAAACAAGTACATATTCATAGAAGTTTTAAAGCTATCATCACTGCTTAGATTCTTATCACTGTATCTAATAAAAATAAATCCAATAGCCAAGCACCAAATTCCACAGTGACATCAGCACTGTAAATTATGCAATGCAATTACGATTTTACACACTGAGAGACTATGGAAGGAGCAGAGAACAGCAAGGAAAGCAAATAACAGAGAATTGCAAGTGTATGGAAAACAGTGGGTTTCCATCTTATTTTGCGGTTTGTAACAGCTTTGTGTTAGCTGTTTTCTCTTTTTTTTCATTTCCTTTTCCTATCAACATACAATAAGCACTAAGTAACCATATGTATATGGCTCTATATAACCATCTATAGCTCTGCACCAAATTGGGTCTTTTTGGACTAACTGCAAAGAGCTGACCCCCAGGGACATGAGCTAACCAGCTTTCAGATCCAGGCTATGCAGCTTGCATGGGAGAAGCAGGAAACAGAAAGTGTCTATTTCTCTAAGCCAGGAGCTCTGGATGTGACATTGTTCTGCATTTCCATCAATCCTTTCCAGTGGTCCAAGCTCTGCAACTCTGAAGCAAGAAGGAGATGGAAAACAGTCCTAGACACAGGATGTAGATGCTGCAGTATTGCAGTAAACTGCTGTTCATCCAAGAAACTTGAGAGCAAGCAGAGGCCACATGATTCAAATAGGCTTTTGCATTATTCATTTCCGGGCCACACTGAACAAAGCTCTGATAGACAGAGAAGTGGTGACAAACATCTACCCTAGGATGGATCTGAACTCTGAAACAGTTTGTTCTGTGGGTTTCCCATCAGGTTTTGTGCTTCTCTGCCCTGTGTAGTGGAGCATGGGACAGAGATGCTCATGGCAAGGCTGAGCCAAGGCTCCTGTTTGTGAGCTGGATTGAGACTCATCAATTCACAACAACCTGGCTAAGCAGTCCATCCTTCCATGCCATTAGCAATGGCAGCATGACAGAGCCTGCTTTTTTCACCACTTTGGACTTTAGACAGGACTTTTAGATACTCCAAGCTTAATCTTCTTGGAGAATATACATTTATTAGGTTATGTAACACAAAGATAAATAATTTCTACAGAACCTGGGCAACTTCTTTCTCTCATAAACCAGTGATATGTATTTGTTATCTCAATTAACTGATGTTATTCCAAGTGAAAGTGATCATGTTGAAAGCTGCAGTCTAAAGGGAGAAAGAACCTTAGAGGTTCAGATCCAGTTTCACTTACCCTTGCACACATCAGAGGAACTGCACCGAAGATAAGGGAGTGCCCTTCATTGCTATGATCAGATCTGCTCTGCTTCTCTTTATCCCAACAGGTCCTGATTGAACTGCTCTCCTTCCCGGTGCTTAGATTGGAGCACACAAATAATCCAGCTGAATAGGACTATTCCCAGGTCAAATACAGTTTGCTGGACTCGGGCCACAGTTCTTACCATCTTCCTGAGTTAAGCTCACAGTGTTTCATTTCTTACACGTGTGCCTGAGTGCTTAAGGTAGGGTCATCTGTCATGATCTATCACTGTTTAGGAGCCTCTACGTTTGAAGTGGAAACCCCTTTTTTAAACAAAAACAGAAAAATACAGGCAAACCCAAAAACGTTGAGATCATAGAAAATGAACAATCAGTAAATTATTTGGGATGAAGAAAGAAACCTAATGAAGCTATTTCAAAGCAGACCTACTAGATTTTCATGTATACAGTGCCAAATCATACGTAGCTTTATTAACTAAGAGAACATACACTTGAGTAAATCTAATGTTTCAACTCAAACCCAGTGGATGCTGTTTAAAAATACTCATCAATCTTATATGTAGTACTTATACATTAGGTTACTCATAATGTAATTTAAATTTCATGTATTTTACCTATGTGCTATTCAGCTTTCCCCTCTGATTTTGGACAAGGAATATAGACATCTTAATTTCCCAAACCTCTCTCCTATTCCAGCTTTGAAACTGTGAACCACTATAGCTACCTCAGGATATTTCCCTCAATAAAATTTTGTTGTAAGTTTTGTTATTTGCACATTTTGAGTGTAGTCACTGAGATACAGCTGGATCCCACTGCCAGCCCTGGAGCTGCTGGTTTAAACACAGGATAAGCCAGTTTGTCCTGCCACAAAACTTAGGATGAGGAATAGGGGTCTTTTCCCCCTCTTCAGCCTACTCGACCTAGGATACTCCTCACAGATACTCCTAAATAGAACTACAGGGTCAAATTACACCTATAAATCTTTAAAGGTTCTTGGGGCATTTGTTTTCACCAAACCATCTGTTTCCTTTTCCAGTTTTGGTTGTTTGGAACACAATGGAGATTTCTGTTTATTTTTATAGTGAGATTACATCTTGCAGCTTTGCTGTGCTAGAACTGCAGACCTGGTACAAATCATAGAAATATGGGGCTGGAAGGACCTCAGAGGCCCCTTCCTTACGAAAAAGTAAACATGCCAACACCATCACTGACTAACAAAGCTTTGTTCTTAAAGGACTCCATAAGCAGGGACTTCACAGCCTTCAAGGCTGCTTCACTGCTTCTCTCTTCCTATTTTCAGGATAAATCTCCTTCTGAAACTTGACCAAAATCTTTATTTATGCAAACAAAGCTGGCCACTATTTGTTGCACGCCCCTCCTGTCACAGAAGCAGAGAACAATTAATCCCTGTCCTTTTTATAGCTCTGCTAGAAGACAGTTTCCCATGTTCCTCCTCAAATTCCTTTTTCCTAAACCCAGTAAATGCAATTCCTTCAATAATTTTTCTTTACTAGGTTTTCTAGACCTGTGACACTTTTCATTGCTCATTTCTAAACCCACCTCTGTTTGTGTCTGACACTGAGACATGCTCTAGATACGCTGATGGTTTTTTTCTCTGATGTCAGCAGAGAGCTTCTTAACTATGTAAGGTATGTCAGATGATACTGCAAACTGTATCAGGTTTTCTCCAGCAAAGATAACAAGTACAAATTCAGTAACTTTCTTCTTAGAAATTTGTTGGTATTATCGTAAGTGTCCCAGCACTCTGGTATGTGCAGCACACCATCATTAAAAATATCAAAGACTGAAAATGCCACAACTGTGCACATCGCATTAGTTTTGTTACCCTAATCCTTGATTCTCTCATTTCCTCAGTCTACCTGTTTTCTTCAGTGGTTGTGTCTCATCTTTGACACCTCGTGGGCATTTGGTGGGAATGCTTGTGCTTTACTGGATCTGTAAACTGTCACTTAATACAATGAGACTTCACCTTGGTAAGATTGTGGGCATTAAAATGTGGGGGTTTTAAGTAACATAATAATATATCAGATGACAAAGCACCTAAGAGCCTAGATGTCAAGGAGAGTTAACCTGTTATTTTTGAGAGTAACAGGAAGAATTCAGATTGGAAAAGAGCAGAGCAGAGCACTCAGTATAGCACATCCTTTGCCCTCTAGAGAGAAGCCCAGTGAAGAGAGGCAGCTCAGGGAATTTCCTGCATGCTGGCACAAAGGGCTCCATGAAATCACTTGTTAAGCCGGAAGGGGAAGAGGTGAGGTTATGTTCCGTACGCAGATGCAGCCTCCTTAGCAGAAATGGCTTTGGTCTTGGGTTGTCATTGAACCTCTTTGTTCTCCTCTGATTTATTGAACAATGTGATTCTGTTTCTCTCCATGAATGTAACTCCTTATGGGTTACTGCAGTTTTGTTTGTTCTTTATATAAAACTTAGTGACTGGCCTTTTTTCCCCTATCTTCATGGCAGATGATCTTGTCTGATCTTTCATAATTGTGCTGTGCTTCTCCAGAAGTGCAGAAATAGCTGGGTCGTGTCTGGATCATTACCATAAAATACAGTCAGGAGGAGAGAAGGGAAGTCAGGCTGTTGTAAATAGTGCCATACAATGTAGGACAGCTATTTAGGAACTCACTTCTCCCCTCAAAGGGGTTCAAGTTGTCATCAGCCTGCTCTCTAGCTTGCCAGCACAAAATCACCAGGTGCTACAGAAATTGCAGGCAAGCCTGAGTTTAACAAGCTCTGCGCTTACAAACAGCATCCCAGTGAGATTCAGGGAGGCGAGTGAGCTGTTTAACAACAGAGATGACAAGTCACTCCACAGTTAGTAGCCTGGCACACTTTTTTGCAGCAAGCCAGCTTTATAGGCTTCCTGTTCATCACTGTCAGAGAGGCTGGGAGAGAGTGTCAAAAATGCATAACGGACCTGTGGTGGTCTAGGGAGATGACCAGGCCATTTAGTCCAATGTGCTTACCCACTTAAATATTTTGCTTCCATTCAGCCCTTCTTTCTTACTGTTTCCTGTCATCCTGTGATTCTCCCCCTTCTGCCTGCAGACACACAGCTCTAGCTGTTGCTTGATCTCATTTCTGTGACATTTCAGGCACTCTTCCTGCTGACTTGTTCCATCTGGTTATTACCCTTTGAGTGAGAAGTAGCTCTTGCCTGCATCTCTGCTGAGTCTCTTAGTCTGTGTGCGGAGTGTTTCGGCTCCTCCTTTCTGAACAAGCAATCTTGAGCAGGTTTATAAATAGGAGCTTTCAAGCTAATGAGAGAGGGTGCGGGGGTGAGGAAGAGAGAAACTGCACTGAAGTCACTTTGGAGGCAGATCCTAATGCTCCTCAGAATGACAGCTTTGCAGGCACAGCCACAGAGGGACATTTGGAGAAGAGATGGTTAAGCACTGAAAGGGGGAAGGGGTTTAAGTCTTGGCTCTGCCACAGGTTTTTTTCCAACTTGGGAAAAGTCATACCTCCCCTCAGTTCTCCATGGACTGAATCCTCTTCCTGCTTCCCTCTCAGCAAATGTACTGTAATGGTTGTGGGGCAAGAATGGTCTATTCCTATGCATTTACTTGCAGATCAGTAAAATAAGACTTGTCTCTTGCTGGGATCTCAGTATTGTCAGGATAACACAGACTTCTGTTTACAGGCAGTGCCCTGGTTTATATACATGGCATCCTCTGGCTGGGGCACAGCATGCACCTTGCACTTTATGACTTTTTCCCCGCGCTGTTCATTTTTATTATCCTCTCTTAGGGCTGGTAAATACAACAACACAAGTCTGCTGGGACTAAAATCCTTGTACTGACTTCCAGCCTGCTTTCCAGAAGGATAAAACATTTTCCTTATCTGTACTATGAAGACAAAACAGAGCCAGGGTGGCCTAATTCATACAGCTGGCATGTGGGTCAGCAGCTTCATGTTGGGACAATGCTCTGCATGGGCTACATAGTTTGTAAATGCCAAGTGTCACTTTATTTGGACTCCAAACCAAAAAGCAGGGACCTACACCAAAATGACAGCAGAGCAGTGGCTGTGAGGCAGCTCTCTAATGCCACAGGATTATGTGTGATAAAAAAGAGGTGGGGGCTGGACACACTAAAGGCAGTATCAGACTCGAACACCATGTCCCACTGCTGAGAAGCCTTCCAGGAGTTACAAGGTTATTAGACAAGTGCTCTCCACTTGCAAGTCCTTGGACTCAATGTGACATCTGCAGTGCTTAACAGATATATGGAGGTGACACGAGGTCAGATGTAGACTAAAAACTGCGTACAAGTACAGTGGGTCACAGATGATTGTCTGGAACTGTGCCTGATTGTCTCCAAACATGAAGATTATGCTGTAAATCACAGGAAGTTCTGTCTTTGTCTGCAGTGGAAATAATCCAGATTTATTCTGGTGCAGGAGAGCCAGAATACAGATATTATGCTTGAAATACTCTCTGTACCCACAAAAGAAGTGATGCTCCTTCATGCATTACTTGTGTACCTCACACAGACTAAATCTCGAGCACGCTGTTCTCTTCAGCCACCAAATTAGGACTGATTCCTCGGAAAGATGATAGAAGGAAGTCCTCTCCCCCCCGTATTTTCTCTTTCAGAAACTCCTTTCTGAAGAGGTTCAGAAGTTTTCATTTCCAATCATGCAAATGTTTTAAGATCCTCATATACTGTGTCTCCTTCTGAGAGAAATCCTTGTTTAGTCCACAGTTCAAAGTGATCACTAAAAACAAATTCTCTGCTTTCCAAACACCCAGCTGCAAGAACTGGCTGTTCAGGAAAGCAGCAAGAACCACTTAAAACATTCTGGCAATGTAAGATATGAAGCATTAGTGCAGGTTTTCAGGAACCTGTTCAGCATTTTGATGCATATCCAATCAGCAAGAGAGCAGCCTTCATTTCCCTATCCCATCTTAGAAAGTCAATATCCAGTTTCTATATATATAATATATAATCCTATATTTCTATCCATCAGGGCTAAAGGCATGTTTAGTAGGAAGATGAGACCTTCTCCTACTCCTGGTTATTCACTTCTTCACATAACTCTTGCAAAAATTTTCAAGACTCTTACAGATATCTTGATCAGCCCAGTAGCTTACTGAGGAGGTGTAAGATGTGGTAATGATGTCCTACCAGCAGGCTGCGTTCAGACAGCAGTTTGGAAGGAGAATGAAAAAGTTAGTCCTTGTATTTTATTAGGTGAATGTGATGCTCCTCTGAAGCCTGTTGGCAAAGTTAAAAGGTTGATGGCACCTCTAACAAGTAGGCTGAACTGCAGCCAGCTCATGCAGTGTAAGTGGAGATGTACTGAACTTCTCAATGAAGTACTACACTCCTACTGCCTCCTGTAATACAGGAGAAACAGGCTTTCTACACACCAAAAAGGAAATTTGTTCTGGTGGCACTGGAATGTGGAAAAGAAAATCTCCAGTGCTGTTCCTACTGTCATCACTCTAGGAAATCTGCTTCTGTTAATGTCCCAGGAAAATGTCTCTCTGTAGTAACACAGTATGTTAGGAAAGGTTTTTCAGAACTTCTCCCATCCAGAAAATATGTTTCATTATTTGCCCTTTTCAGAAGCCAGTTTTCTACCCAAAATTGCTTCTATGGCTCTAAAATATTGGGCTGAGTGCTCGTCTCACCTCTCCACAAGCATCAGCCACACTTTCTGCTTTGCAGAGCATGATGCACAACTGTAGGTCCTGCTTGCTACCCAGTTTCCTGATTGCCAGATCACTGCTTTATCCACAAGAACACATTGTCTAACAACAAACAAACGGAACTGGACTAACCTCACACCTACTTCTGTGACACGTGCAGCCAGGAAAAAAGGTCTTCTTTTCACCAGGAGATCTATTTACTGATCCAGTACTGTGGTTTCCAACCCACGCTATGTGAGATCCCAGGAGGTCTGTGAATTATTTTTAAGGAGCCCATGGATAAAGACCAAGAAAAGAAAACCTACTCTCTCCACAGGAGCCCACACCTCTGCTGGAATTTTTAGTGGCTGGCAAATTGGAAGAATGTCGAAAACCATTTGTCTGGTGTAACAAGATAGGATATGTTCCCTCAGGCATAAAATTTTGGGGAACTGCTGAGGAACTCTGCCAAGTTGTAACAGTTGCAGTGCCTAGTTAGCACCTGTCTGTGAGAGCAGCATTTGTGACGCATCTAGGGGTACACTGAGCATGTAGCAGCTATTTCTTACTCCATGCCTGGATGAGACATCCCATATAAATGGCAAGCTTTCCTTGGGGTCACTTTAAGCCAGTGTCAGAATCATAGAATCATAGAACTATAAAATATCAGGTTGGAAGGGACCACAAGGATCATCTGGTCTAACCTTTCTCGCCAAAAACACAGTCTAGACAACACAGACCAGCACCTGTCCAGAAAAATCTTCAAAGTGTCCAGTATTGGGGAATCCACCACTTCCCTCAAGAGACTATTCCAGTGGCTGATTGATTTAATTGTGAAAATTTTTCCTCTTGTGTCTAATTGGAATCTCCCCAGAAGCATCATGGACCCATTACCCTCTGTCTTTTCCACGTGATTTGGTGCAAAAGAAGGGACTCTCCACCTTGTTCATAGCCACCCTTTAAATACTGCATAAATATGGTGATAAGGTCTTCCCTAAGCCTTCTTTTCTCAAGACTGAGAAAAGCCAGTTCTCTCAGCCTTTTCTCATAGGACAGGCTTCCCAGACCTTTGATCATCTTTGTGGCCCTTCTCTGGGCCCTTTCCCGCTTGTCCACATCTTTTTTGTATAGCAGGGACCAAAAGTGAACACAGTACTCCAGGGGTGGCCTGACAAGCACTGAGTAGAGTGGGATAGTGACTTCTTTATGTCTGCTGGTGATGCCCTTGCTGGTGAAGCCCAGCATCCTGTTGGGTTGCTGTGAATGAACCATGTGCTGCTGTGGTGCACTGAGCTGGTCCCCACCAGGACCTGCAGGTCCTTTTCCACCTGCTGCTCTCCAGCTTGGTAGATCTCAGCCCTAGCTGCACTCCATGATTATATTTTCCCATTTGTCTTTGTTGAATTTCATTCAGCCTATCCAGGTCTTCCTGCAGGGAAGCACTCCTTTCCAAAGTGTCCACTTTTCCGCTCAGTTTGGTATCACTGGCAAACTTCATCAAGGTATGCTTGATCCCATTATCCAGACCACTCATGGAGATGTTAAACAGCCCTGGACCCAGCACTGATCCCTGGGGGACACGACTTGTGACAGGCTGCCAGCTGAAAAGGAGCTGCTTATTACCCCACTCTGGCCGCTGCCTGTCAGTCAGCTCCCCATGGACTGCCCAGACCCCTTGTCCAGACTGGACACATCAGTTCCCCTAGGAGGAGACAGTAACTAAAGGGGAGAATGCTCTAGAATACAGTATATTAAATCACAAGGAAACTTCCATGTGCAAAAAGCTGCTCATTGCAGGCTCCTCTGACCCTTCCAGCTCCCCGTAATGCAACCAAGCCTTTTACAGGGTGTGCACAAGCCATTCACAACCGAGACCCAAACATTAGTATTTTGGAAAATATAAGGTAAAGGTGCACTGTGTCTTTACAAGAGTGTACACTGACAGCAATGACATTGTGTCTAGCAGAATGGAAAAAGAGAATTTTCCATTTTCAAACTTTCTAAAAATCAAAAGGTCAGCAATGAGAAGGAGGAAACGCTCTCTCAGCCACTTTGAGTGCTCTACCTGAATGTCAACTGCACATCTGAAAAACTGTACTTTATGGAAAACATTGAGGTCCTGTACAAAACCCACATACAAAAATAAAAATGTAGCAGAATAAAATGTCTTTTTTACTGTCCTCCAGGTTATTACCCCAAAAGTCTTTGTGGGATCAGTCCCCTAACTTGGATTTTTTTCCTTCCCTTCACAAGTATGCTGCTCTTTGGTATAGTGCTGGATGTTCACTTGGCACCTTTTACATAGGAATCTTCCCCTCACACCTGAAAGCTTTGCCCCATGCACACATAACCTCTACCCCTCTTCACCACAGCCCTTCGCTCTGGCAGGGCAGAAAATGGAACGTGAAGGAGGACTTAGAAACCAGGGAGCTCTGCAGAGGAAGAGCTTTTCTCTTATTAGAATAATGCTGCTATTGGCACACAGTTGTTTGAGTAACAGAGTTTAAAATGGGTTAATTATAGATACTCATGCTCTGTGGAGACCTCTTGAATGGTTTTGATGGGCTGTCTGTGCCTGCTCTGCCTGGCAGCAACCTAAAATCCTATTAAGTACCTGTGTCTTGTCATCACTATATGGCCTCAAAAAAATTTCTTGTCTTGCCTGTAAAGCCAGACCTATTTCAGAACTGATAAACATCAAGACAAAAGTGCCTTAAGAGGGACTGTTTCTCCATACTTTTCCATCAGTTATCTGTCATAGTTTCTGAAAACTAATGAAAAAATCTAAACTATACTAAATACCTCAACTGAGGATAACACAGCTCCTGATATGTGTCTAGAGCATATTGCTTCTAGGTTTTGAATGCATTTCCAAGGTCACAAGAATTTTCACACCCTTTACTGCTGGGTCCTCAATGGCAGGTAAAGGATGTTGCAGCTAATGGGAGCACAGATTGGAGCTAATTATACAGTGATTGACTTGCCATGGACTTAATTTCTTATTAGAAGTCACATTGATCTCTGAAATGGAAGTGATGAATCTCAAAATATGTAAAGAAATATCCACCACTTGAAGAATAAACAAGAGAAGCTCATTTGGGTATAAGGAACAGGTATTTGCACGTAACTTTTTTCGGTGTGTTACACATTAAAGCTTAGACTGAATGATCTAAAAGTTCTTTTCAACCTAAACAATTCCATGATTCTATGACTTCAGCACCAGTGCCTGGAAGCCAAATCTAAGTGTTCAGGTTTGAATGCCAGCAAGGAAATCCATAGAAGAGCAGCTCTCAGGCCCAGCCTTGCCGAGGACCAGCACCAAGTCACAGTGCCCGCCAAGCACTTGTACAGGGGAGCACAGGTAGGAAGTTGTGTCTTCATGGAACTCTACTTGTACTAAGAAACTGCAATTTCTGCTTTCACTACAGAGCACCAGCTCAGACCACCCTCCCTTGCCTTCTTGCAGCATATGCTGTTTGCTGAGTGCTAGCCCAGCCAGAGACTTCACACTGGTATCAGCAGAGGTACCTATAGAAGGCCTTGTGGGATCTGGGTCCTTGCTTATAAAGCTTTACGTTATGGCTCTGCCCAATTTCAGGACTTTTCCTTCAGTTCCCTTCCCCACTCTTGCTCACAGGCAGCAGTTGTCTCCTCTACGTTTTTCATTAACATCTCCTGTTTCTCCATGGAGCTCTGTTAAGCCAAAACCAGTGCAAGCCTTATCTATTACAGCGAGCACTAACGGGACTTTTATTACCCACCAGGCAGCCCTGGCTCTAGAAGGTACCATGTTTATAATGTACTGGAGTGGAGTTGACAAAACATCCTTAATTTTTCTCTTCCAAGCATCCCTGTTTTATGTTTTTCATTCTGACAGTGGTGAGCTTTCTCCTTCATTTAGCCCTTGTCTTATCATATCCATTGGAGTCAATCTTCCCACTGCTATAAAGGCAACTTGCTCCTCTGATGGCCTGTCTTGAACCTCACCCGGGAAGCCCAGACACCAGCTTATTTTCAGGGACAGATTTTGCAGGGCTGTCTGGCAGTCACACCCCATTCAGAAGTGGGTGTATGAACCTGCTTTTCAGCTGCTGTCCTTCACTGCTGAACCTCTGAGTGCGAGCTTAAACCGAGGCGAGCTCAAGCTGATCACAAAATCATCTAGGTTGGAAAAGACCCTGAAGATCATCGAGTCCAACTGAATGCATCTGTCTGTAAACTTCAGGGACAGAAATGTGAGACCTCACACAGAGGTATAGACCCTTCTCTCTGCTCCCACCTATTTGTTAGATGTCTTGCCCCAAATCATAGCTGCATTCTACGAGGTCTTTCCATGGCCTGTAGCTTCTGACATTTGCCCTGCTTGCTTACTCTCCCTTTCAACAGGCTCCAACTTGCTCCTCTCATAATTTCTCTCTTCCTTGATTCATACCTTGTCATAAACAGTAGGAGATAAAGTGGTGCCAAAGGGGACACTGTTAGTATGTTGCGCTGTACAAACATGAAGCTGTGGATAACACAGTTTTCCCTTTAAAAAAACGCTCCCTTGGCTCTGAATGGGAGCTCTTTTCACTGTGACGTGGTAGCACAATGAATTCCCTGCACTGAGACGTTGCTCACAGCCTTGAGACAAGGCACAAAGGGAGTGCAAATAAATGAACAATACGGTGGAAGAAACAAAGAGCAAAATGAAAGCAAGCAAGCAATAAGGGGGGGAAAAAGGAGAGTCAGGCTGCAGTGTTTAAAGCTGTGCCACACAAAACAAACACCATATAAAATGGTGCAGAACTTTTACAGAACTGGGCTGGCATTTCTATGGAAATGGGGAGTCCAGTCAGAAAAGCATGTTGACTCCAAGAGCAAGGATAGAGCTGGCAATTAAAGGACAAATGCTGCACAATTTTCACATTGGCCTATTGCATCCCATCCCATGGGATCTCACCAGGGTGTTAGAAGGATTTTTCATGCTCCTGAAACACAGCTGTATTTGGGGTAACAGGTTAGCAACGTACAGCAGCAGCACACAAGAAAGATACTTTTGCTGTTGCATGGGTCCTCTTTTTTTTGGTCCCCCCAATTCCAAAACTTCCTCTAAAAATAAATATTCCTCACACCCACCAGTAACTATACAAGACTGACTGACTCCTTTTAGAGAGCCATGGGGAATCTTCTACCCCAGAGTCATACAGGCTTGTGTGGAAAAGAGAAGAAAAGGAGAAGATAAAACATGTATGGCAAAGAACTGGGTGCATGGGTTGTTGTATTGAAGGCTGGCAGGAAAAGACATGGAATCACACCAGCAAGCTCAAAGCTGTGCTCACAATGTCATCCATTTCTGCAATTTTAAATTAGGCATTTCTTCTTGAATAGCAGTTTGCTTCTACATCCTCCTTTCTGATCTCCTCAGACCAGCCTCCCTCTAGAACTCATTCTCACTTCTCTTCCCTCTTTTCTCCTTATTTTTCCCTCACTCCTTCTAGCCATCAAAGCAACTCCCTCCTCACTGAGCTCCCATATGAAATTGCCCCAAAACCCAGCACCAATGGCACTGCAGAGGAATTGTTATCTGCTGGATGCTGAACGGTCCTATGCAGGTGACAGCCTTTCCCACAACATCAGAGCTGTCTTTGGAGGCTTTAGAGGCTTTTTGAACACAGACACTCTACCTTGGTGTCATGTACAAAACATTTAACGCAACAATACCCTGATCTCAGTGTTTCTGTGAAATTGAGCTCTTGGTGGGAACCATCTACCCAGTATAATGTACAGTGTGCTACACGGTCAGCTGTGCCACACCGGCTTAACTTGGCTTAAAAAGCCTTGGTTTTCTTCACCTTTAATCATGTACTCATGCTCCAGACCTCACTCTTGCTTGAGCTGAACCCAGTGTTCATCCACTTGGCTGTTGAATTAGCTCAGGATGAAAAATAACTTTCCCCTCAAAATGTCTGTCTGACAAACTGCATAAATGCTTGTACCAGCACCACAGATGGGACAACTGAGTTGGGAGAGAATGACAAAAAACAACTAAGGTGAAATGGGAGAATTATAAAATTTCAGCTGGTTACTGCAAATCACAGCCATACTGCCCTCAGCAGTTGCAGCCTTCTAGACAAAAATTGCTCAGCCAACTGCATCCTGAAGAAGGTCAAAAACTCAGCCCATAACTGTGAGTCTTCCCTCCACCTTCCTGCAATTAGACAACAGAAATGTATTTGCCAACTAACAACCCTTCCTCCCTCCTTCTCAAAACATGTGATTCTTACATGACTGGCCATGACCTGCAATAATTCTTGTTTATTACTGTCTGCCTGGAAAATCTTGTGGGGTAACAACAGAGATGTCTGTTCTTCACGGACATTTCTTCGCAAGGTAACTGTAAGGATCTCAAAACCCTTTGCAAACATCCTTTAGTGATGACTCACAGCACCTTCTCTCATTTATGTTTAATGCTAAAACAGAGGCCACAGTCTGTCAGTATAAAGAATATGATGGCAGCAAAGTTTTCAGCAACTGCTGCTTCTATCTCATCCCTACTCTTTCTTTGTGCCACAGCCACCTCCCAGCTGGCTGAGCCTCAAAACCATGTGCTACTTTATAAACCTGGTGGTGTAGCTTCCAACTGAAAAACAAACAAACAAACCAAACCAACACAGGGTTGTTATTGTTTCCTCTACTACCACAAGAAAATTGCACTAGCTAGGTTTAAAATGGATCTTAAAAAGAAATGCTAAAGTAATTTCTAAAGATTAGTTTTAAAACTGTGCAAAGGGCTGGGCAATCACCTCTTAATTTTCAGAGGGCTCTTTCAGTTGAGGAAATCTCAGATGTGCCACTAAACTGGTACAGTGGAACTGGTGAAAATGTCTGCATGGATGCTCAGCTTTCTGTGATAAGGGCCTATGTGTATAAGCATTGAGGGAATCATTTGCAGTCCCCAAGATATTCCACATCCTCTCCCTGCGTGCAAGCACAGGGCACCCTCCATGTGGGAGCTGTTTGGACAGTAGGGTGCATGGGAGCAGCAGGGACACTGCTCCAATCCCATCCACAACTTGCTCTGGGAAATTTCTCCCTGTTGTGCTTCCAGAGGAACAGAAACACCCTCCAGCCTTTTATGGGATTCAGACAAGCCTGCCATACATACTTCGTGTACCAGAAAATGGAAAGAGAATAGAAGGAAACAGAATACATTTTAAAGCTTTGCAACTCATATTCAACAGCAGGGCCTAGCAATTTACTAAGCAATTCTATGCAAGGCTGTGATACAGTTAAACCATCCCCTGGGTTTTATTCTGCAAGCTAGCTTGGCTTCCCCACTTTATTGCTGTGCTTGCTGAGCTTAATATTCGTTCTAACCTTTAGATCACAGAAGGCACTGCAATCTCCAAGTCAACGCCCTTAATAGGCTAGCACTGTTCCCAGGACAAGAGTTCCTGAACATCAACGACTTCCCCAACATGTGATACTCTTTCTGCTTCTACCTGCCAATTCCTTTCTGTTCATCATCTCCCTCTGGCTGATCCCCACATTGCCTCACTCCTGTAGACGCACTGCCTTGGCTCCCAGCTGTACAGCTGGCAAGTCCCCAGAGTCCAGACAAAACTGTGGCTGTGCTCCACCACTTTCTCTGGATTAGAGTAGGTGTTGGTCTGCTGCTGGGGACAAAAGGGAAGCTGCTCACTTTTCATGTGCTTTTCTGTCACTGTTGAAACACAGCTACAACTTCCATGCCAAGGGTATCTGAGGCACCAGCCTTCTGGCTGCACTTTCATCTTTTCCTACTTAGCCACCCCCCTCAACACCTCTAACATGAAGCTTGTGTAGCAGGTTTTCATTGTGCTGGAAGAAAGTGGGTTTGGCTGCAAGGCAGAGAAAAATGCTCCCCTTGCTCTCCTGGATGGATGTAGGCACATGGGTATTTCCCAGCCAGCATGGCCTCAGCAGTCTGCAGACAAGAACTAAAGATGCTGTTGCAGACAAGAACTAGACATGCTGTTGCAAACATTTTGTGCTGGCATGAAAGAGAGAGAAGTCCCCAGTAATGAAATTAATATTTACCCTGATTGACAATTTGGGGGGATGTTTATTGTCTTTTCGTCTGCTTGAGCCATGCTTGCTGTGAGACTCCATCATGTTAGTGCTAGATCTGACATGTTTGCAATAGCCCACCCTGCAGAGGAGGGCAGCTGGGGATGGAAACAAAAATGCTCAGTACAATCACACAGACTGCTTCCATTTGAATTAGAAGAGCATCCTTGTTACAAAAGAGTGCTGGTTAGATCTTTCCCTCTCAATGCAAACAAGAATGGGCAGGGATGTAGCTGAGAGAGGGAAAAAGTAGTGCAATGCAAACATAAAGAGAAATAATTGAGGCCATATGTAAACAGGTGAGGGGCTGGCTCTAGGAATTAATGAAGCAGTGAACTTTCCAGAGCAGGAAGCCAAAGCACATGAGCCAGCTACCCATTCTGCCTATTCCAGGGTGCTGGAGAGTCACACTGTCTTCTGCTCCCTCCATCTCTGGCTGACTGGGGACAGAATATGTGAACAGCTGCTATTTCCAATGTCAGGCCTAACAGCACGATCTGTCCTCACTCCTCTGATCTCTACACAGGGTCACCACCACTGCTCTTCCATCTATACCCTGTCCCTTCCTTCCATGTTCTGTCACAGGAACAGATCTCAGGATCATAGATCAAAGGAGGAGTGTTGGTGGGTGAGAAGTTGGACATGACCCAGCAACACATGCTGGCAGCCCAAAAAACATATCCTGAGCTGTATCCAAAGCAGCATGGCCAGCAGGGCAAGGGAGGGGATTCTCACCCTCTGCTGTGCTTTGGTGAGACCCCACTTGGAGGGCTGCATCCAGCTCTGGGGCCCCAAGATAAGAAGGACATGGACTTGATGGATCCAGAGCAGGCTACAAAGATGATCTGAGGGCTGGAGCACCTCTCTTATAAATACAGACTGATAGAGTTGGGGGTTGTTCAGCCTGGAGAAAAGAAGGCTCCAGGGAGACCTTAGAGCCCCTGCCAGTACCCGAAGGGAAGCTACAAGACAGCTGGACAGGGACTTTTTACAAAGGCATGTAGTGATAGGAAAAGNGTGCTTTGGTGAGACCCCACTTGGAGGGCTGCATCCAGCTCTGGGGCCCCAAGATAAGAAGGACATGGACTTGATGGATCCAGAGCAGGCTACAAAGATGATCTGAGGGCTGGAGCACCTCTCTTATAAATACAGACTGATAGAGTTGGGGGTTGTTCAGCCTGGAGAAAAGAAGGCTCCAGGGAGACCTTAGAGCCCCTGCCAGTACCCGAAGGGAAGCTACAAGACAGCTGGACAGGGACTTTTTACAAAGGCATGTAGTGATAGGAAAAGAGGGAATGGCTTCAAACTGACAGAGAGTAGGTTTAGATTTGGTGTTAGGAAGAAATTATTTACTTTGAGAGTGGTGAGACACTGAGATGGCTTGCCCAGAGAAGCTGTGGCTGCCCCATCCCTGCAAGTGCTCAAGGCCAGGTTGGATGGGGCTTTGAGCAACCTGGTCTAGTGGAAGGTATCCCTGCCCATGGCAGGGGGGGGGGAACTTGATGATCTTTAAGGCCCCTTACAACCACACCATTCTATGGTTTTATCCCAGTATCTGCTCCTCTTAGTTAGGGCAGCTAAATTCACTCCTGCTATGTTGCTGAAAAATCCAACACTGCTCTGGAGAGGTGCTGCATTTATTTAAAAGTGTGCTCGATTTGCAGTGTGAAGGCTTTTGATCTTACCAGGTACAAGCTCCCATTTAAAAAGCAGGTTATCTGCTGTAGCTCCTAATGGGACGACAGCCACCAGCAGCCCCTGGTTAGAGACATGGTGAGCAGCCTCACAGCAAGGAAGGCTGCTCATTCTTTCTTGGCAGAGGCGCAAAAGCAGCCTCACTTCCAAGAGCTCTGTAACAACAGCTCAGTGTTTGTCCCAGGTTGGCCCCAACACCTGGCGCAGCACGCAGCTGAATTGCATTCTGGTGAAAGGCACCCTCAAGTTCACATGCAAACCTGGCTTCTAACACAGCTGTGTTATTAATTTGTTGAATGACAGAGAGAATCGCTAGGGATACAGGTAATAAAGGAAGCAGTATGTTTTGAAACTTAACAAAAAATACTGATAGGAGATTTCAATAACTTCCAGTAGGAACCCATCACAAAAGAAGCTCTGTTTACGGCAGCTCCTCAATGCCAAAACATTTAGTCTCATTATTGTAGATGCTTAAGCAATCGTGTCTTAGACTGCTTTGTTTCATAGCAGAATTGATCACTAAAGATTATAAACTAAGCAGTAGCAGAAGTTCTGCAAAGGAAGACACAAAAGCACAGTGTTGAAGAGTTATAGACAAAATATCCAAGTATTGCAAGGAAAATGCTCACAAGTGTAGACTTATGATCATATGACACACAAAAAGAGCATCACCAAGGGGACAAAATCATCCACTCACAGATAGGAAATGCCAGGATTAAAGCTGCCTGTGAAACCTTTGTGCCCTGCTGATGGTGAGGCACTGTGATATGATCTCCAACTGCAGGACCATAAACTATTTTGCCTGAGGAACCCACACCATACTCTGCACAGGCAAGAGATGAACATGAACACTGACTCTGCAACCATTGATACGTGGCCTGCACACTACTGGGTCATGGCAGAGCAGATCTCATCTGGATCAGATGTAAGCATACAATCACATTTTAATAATCTATTCCGCCAAAGCTCACAGGATTTAGTGCTGTTAGGAACCATGAAATTCATATAGAGGACTTACACCAGCTGTGGAAGGACAGACCATACTTGACTCATCACGAAGTCACTGAAGCACAGACAGACTGTGCATGATATACAATCTGCCAGAACAGAGTGTCCCTTCACTTCTTTAAAAAGCATTTGACACAGCACAGTAAGTATGTACCATTTCAGCACCGAGCATCACGCAGCCATGGTGCATTCGCCCTGGCCCTGGAATTGGACTTACCATCCCATACAGCCATGGGTCGAATAAACAAACATGCTGATCCTTACTGTCCTCTCTCCATATGAATCTCTGCAGCTTGAATCCTGCCCACAAGGTGAATCCTGCATGGAATGCACAGCTGGTATTTTTCCTGCGTGTATTTCTCCCCAATACTCTCAGCACAGTATCACACTGCAGGTCTCCACGGCATGATGAAGTGCTAGGCCAACTTACTGGGACCAGCTCTTAGAAATCACAAGCTCTAACTCTCTCTGTCTGGCAAGTCAAAAGATATAAAAGGAAGGGGGTTTTTTCAGAGTTCTTCTTCACTCAATAAAATTGGTCAATAAATGTAATTTGTAATCTTCCACAAAATGGATTTCCTGAAGAAAAAAACCTATAGTCCATTATAGCTTCACTTATCTATTTAGCTGGCACAAAACTTCTGCCAGCAATGCTTGTCCCTCTGAGGCAATACAGCAGTATCTCACAGCTGTATCAACCTGGGCATCCAAGAGCAGGTGAAACCAATTGATAGCACATGGATGATTGGATTTTATTCCTGATTTCTCTTCTGTTTTGTTTCTCTGCAGCTGAGAGCATTAAACTGAGGGGGAGGTAAACATTAGCTTTTGCTTCTTTTGATGTGATTTGTTGTGTAGATCTTCCGCAGCTCCCTGTGGGACTAGTCCCTGGCACTCAAGTCTCTGTTAGATAGTTAGTTCTCTCCTCTCCCTACCTCCCCATTAACCTGCTGACATGTATCTGCAAATAACAGGATAAACCTGCCTCCAAAATTCATCCATGAGGCTCAGAGAGAAGTCCTGTCTGATGCTGCAGGGAGAGAAGTAAAGAAATTCATGGGCTATTTTGATAACTATTAAGTATCCTTGTTAGAAAGGAAATTAGCTTCATGAAAATCACAGCTGGTCTCTCTCTTTCAATTTTCACATTAGATTTAAATTGACTGCAAGCTCAATAGCTCTGAGGTCAGAATATAGCTCAGTACACTGGAAAATGGTCACCTTTTGTTCAGCTTCAAGAGATGAGTGGTATCATCCTGTCTTTGGAAATGAGAAGCAGAGGTTTAACCAGAGAGGTCATCTAGTTTCGGATGCAGACATGTACAAAGAGTACTCTCCTGACCTCTAAGTCTGCTGTATTTATATTTAGCAAACTACTTCAAGCCTCTTTCATTCTTTGAGCGGGAATAACCCTTAAAAAAAAAAAATCTTTAGTCACCTTTTCAATCTCCTCCTGAGGACAAGCTAAGAACAAGCCTGCCCTTTTGTCTTGTCTTAGTCCAAGTTTCAATTATAAAACTCTTTTCATGCTGAGATCACTTTCTTTGCCTCAGAGAATTATTAAAGCATCCACACTTTCATCCCAAGGGTGAATACCATATATTCATGTCCACAAGAATTTGTTCCAGCATTGGGATAAATCCTTGCATCTCCTCCTGGACTTCCCTGACCTCCAGACCTAGTTTTGACTTCCCTTACTTTTTTCATTCCAGCCCCTTAGACTGATTCTTTTTCTCCATCTTTTCTCTTGGTGGCAAGAGAAGTAGTTTGGGAGACCACCAACCTTGCACCAGCACCTTTGACTGGACAATTTCTCCAGGCTCTTGTATGAAAGCAAAGCCTTTTATGTTGCCCAGGCACTGAGCTCATCACTGCCTTCACAGCTTTATAAAGACAGGCTGACATCACAAAGCAAGCAAAGGTTCTGGTATGTTTTTCTTTGACAGTGGTCTTACTCATTCACCTTTTGATGGAAACCCTTTATTTACTAAATCCCTATTGTCTCAAATAACAGTAGAAAAACCTTTTCTGAGCTTTTCATTTTCATGTTTCACATTAGTTGCACAGGTGTTTTTCTCTGGATTCTCTGGAGAGTGTGCTTTTCATTTTTGCTCTGCAATTCCAGGTACAGTTTTATGTGTGCCTTTGTTTCTTCCTACGTGACTTCCCATAATTAGGGATATTGTGGTGACAGTTAGGAACCAGCAGAAGAGAGGAGTTTAAATATCTGATTTCTGTCACACATTAGCTCTTTAGGAAAGTTTGAGCCAGGCTACAAATACACAGTTTATCTCTTCTCTGTCCTTTTTGTAAGCTGTTCTGTGATTTCTTGCAAAATTGCTGGATGCAGTCAGATTGCTCCTGCATTTTTTTCCAGAACTGATTGCAGTAAACCTGGATATGCAATCCAGAGCTCTTGACAATAACGGGAGGCTATACAGAACAATTAACATTTGAGATTTAAAGAGTTAATGTTTTGGGGTTTTTTTTTCTGAATTCTGATCTAATGCAAAGGGTCCAATTTGTGCATGTGCTTCTATTCCGGAGTTTTTAAGTAGGTGTGTTGATGAGCTTGTTAGGAGAGTATAGGCCTCCTCTGCTAAGATCCAGTGGCTTACAGAAAGTCTGGAACTTAGGAAATGCAGGTTGAACTCTCTGACTTGCTGAAATTTTCAATGTGTTCTTGGATAATCTACTTTATACTTTTGTCATACACTTTCTAATGAGTCCCATAGGTGCATAACAGTCTCTTTCCTCACAAGGCAGTTGGTTAAGTATTTGTAATATAAAGTGGTTAAGTGATGATGGTGCCAAAGGACTTGGAATGACTGGTGAAAGGGGAAGAGCAGAATGGTCCAAGTCTCATCCTAAAATGACAGAAGTCAGGTAGAGCCCAAAGCCCAAATCATCTGTGCCTGTGACTGATGTGTCTGTGCCCAATATACTCTAAAAACTAAATTAAGAGTGCAGGAACACAACTGGCACATTCTTATTTCTTGCTGTTCATCTGTGTTCCTTACATTCTTAAGGATTTCAGTGGTATTATATAAAAATTAAGAACGCATCAACATTACCTCTTCAGCACAACTGCAAACAGACCCTTTCTTTTCACAGTTAGAGCTTGTGGCAGTAGCAAAAGGGATTTTCCTGTAACTGCCCCAGGCAAATGTACTGCTGTAGTGTTTTAGTCCTTTCTCTCCTGTGTTTGTAAAGATCTTTACTAGAGAGGCAATACTACTTTTATTGTTAATGAAATATTCCTAGAGTGTGCCAAGCATGTTAAGCGTCTTCCAGACAGAAATATTCACTCGGGAAGGTCCATTCTTACATTTCCAACTGAATCAATGGCAGAGCCATCTCTCCTTGGAGGAGATCACTGCCAATGAGTAAATGAACTCTTGGAAGGAGTGAGGAGTTGTGATAGGAAGATGAGACTAATCATCTGGCCTTGGACCCCCTCAACAGTAGACAAGAAACAAAGGGCTGCAACCCTCCTCTGTAGCTTGAGCTCCAGAAAGCCTTTCAGCACGACTGAATATGACATGATATGTTTTAATGTAATATAATAAGAAGCAATTTGTGCTGGGAAAAGCTAGGCTATGCAGATAATGCTTAACAAAGCTACCATGCTCAAACACACAGCCACAGCTGTGCTCAGTGTCACCAACTTTGGGACCCTCTGTGTTCCTTGCCCAATCCAGGTCTTTACTGCCCTATCCCTTCTCTGTGCCCTGACTCTCTTCTGGCTGCAAAGGATGGTCATCTGCCTTTGTCTCCTACATGAATGCTTCCAGGCAGACTGCTGGCCTGCTGGGTCTTTGAGGTTCAGCCTTGTTTAATGGGAACACTGAGTTCCCTCCCCAAGGGGAAAGTGTCTTCTTACTATGTCACAGTGAAAATAAAGTAGCTGTTGCAAACCTCTGAAACTTTTGTCACCTGCCCTTCTTCAAGTCGAAAGGGCAGTGCAAACAGCCACTTCAATGAGCAGATGAGAAGCACTACTTGAGATCTAGGATCTGTTTCAATGATCTACTCCTAGAGAGAAATCCTAAGACAGCAGTGAAAACCACAAAATAAGTAACATGCCAAAAAGCACTGAAATATCACTTCAGATTTTCAAATCACCTTTTAGTTCCAGAGCTAATACTTAATTTCTGAGGAAATTCATATTAACCCTGAACCTCAATGCTGCAAAGCCTATATGTTTCCATGGATAGTCCTCTATTTAAAAGAAAAATCGGGGAAAAAAAAGCCTGAAAATTATGACTTCTTCAACATGTTGAACATTCATCAGAGCTGAACTGTATGTCTTGATAAGTCATGGCCATACACTGCTTTCACTGGGATCCCTCAACTCTATGAACCATGACTGGCACAACTATAAGTTAAACTGCTTAAAACCCTCTAAGCCCTTAGAGCAGTTTAAGACAACTAAACTCCTTAAAAGTCATTGGTACTAAAAGCTAAGCAATATCAACAAGATATCAGAGATTCTGTATTACAGCCACTTTAGCACTGCAACTTTCTCAAACACAAAAATTTCCAGCTTCATGACCCCACTGCAAATTTTTTGAAGTTGTGCACAAGTGAAGATTTCTGTTGTGATCTTTTGTTGATGATCAATCCTAACGTAGCCCCTCAGGCAAGTCAGATTCGAAGCTGCTGAGGTAATCCATCTTTTAATATTGATCCCAAGAGCAAACTTGACCAGAAAATATGAAATACTGTCTTGCTGGTTTTGTTGATATACTTTTAAAAAGGTTATATGTTTACTATTTCTTGACATCACTTGTCTTTGCATTTGTCATAGCTTTTTACATAAGTGTGTTAGGGAGCAAACTGAAGAGAATGTGTGATTGTGTGAGATGGCTTGAGGTTGACATGACCACATAAATGATGAGTGCCAAATCCTTAGTCATTCCTAGTTCATTCCTAGATTTCAGTGTTCTGCATTTTAGAGGAAACACTCCTAAATACTTTTAAATAAGTGAAGTATTTTCCAAGAATCTTATTCCAGTATTTCTTCAGCAGTAACCCCATCTTGCCGTACTGAACAAATTATCTAAGCTGCTCTGAGAGAAGAGGCAGGTGTCAGTTCAGAAGGATGGGAGGAAGAAACAGGAGAATGGGAGCCAGATGTGCTGAGACCCTGTCTTCATTCACCAGGGTCCACAGCAGGTGCCAGGGAAGGAGCCTGGCCCCTTCTGCAACAGCAAGAGCGCCAGCAGTACCCCTGATTTTTGTGTGGCCAAGCAGACCCTGTTGCCATCACCACCTTTCAGCCCACAGTGCACTGCTGCCCCAGGCAGCCCTGTGCTGTCCGTGCTTGCAGCAGACCTCTCTCCAGCTGCTCCAGGCTTGTGGCAGGATCACAGGCCTGCTCCTACAGCTTCTGGCAGAAGAGGAAAAATGTAACAAAACCAGCATGTGCACCTCAAAAAATGCATTTTTGCCTTCTCCTTTTGACACCTAATTATTATGATGAGAGGTTTGATACCTTGCCATGACGCTTGCTTTTAGCCACATATATGCTCTTTATTCACTGTGTAGTAATATTTTCATTAACATTAGCCAGAGGGAGAGGGGATGAGAGGAAGAAGCCTGACATAAAGAAAATGGTAATACTTTGAAGCTTATTAAGGAAAAGCCGTAAGTCCCAAAGGAGACAGTTTAATGAGTGGAGTCCAGAGGTGGATGTAGCTCTCCAGCTGGTCACATTGACATCATAATTTCGGAATTGTTTCTCTATACTCTCCATGCCACTGTCATGCCATAAAGGGGAGCTGAATATAGTTGCAATGGCAGGTCTGGCTTCTGAATGGCTGCAATGTTAATGGTGGTGTGTGAAGTACATTTCACAACTCTTCCGAAGTATTAAAAGGAAACTAAACAATGGTTTAGTAGAACATCAAAATTTCACCTTAGTCCTCACAAGGGTTATGTGATGTAGCTGGAGCATCAACTCCTCATCAGCTCTTTCCCACCTGAGATAACAGAGAAACTACTCCTAGTGGAAAACTCATGTCCATAGATTTCTCTAGAGGAAAATAGAACAAATTATGTGCTGAACACGAACAACAAACCTATATTTTAGTTATGGACCTGGAGAGGAAAATCCTCTGCCCGTGGCTGACCCTCTTCTCTCTGGTGCCTGTGCTCTTTGCCTGAGGCCAAGCAGGTGCTGCCACTGCTGTGACACTTCAGACTGTGCTCGTTTCCATGTGAAAGGCTGGCACATTTTTACAGAATTTAGTTTGCAGACCCTAGGTTCCTTCTAACCAGGCAGAGCTGAAGAGATTCAGTCCTGCACTTTCTCACATTTCCAGAAATACCACAGTAATGACAAAGGCTCTTCTAAGAAGCAGGGCAGCTTTGCATTGACCTCCAAACAAGGCGAAGGAGTGAAAGCTTCAATTTACAGTAAGATTCCTAATGTGGGAAGTGCACACATTTTGCATCATCTTGTTCTCAGAAATGGATGATAATGAAGCTGTTTTGTTTTAAATTAAGCAAAAGAGGCCCGAGTTAGACACCGAGCATGGAAAATTTCAGCCTGAATGATCCAGTTTAGAGAAGTTATAAGCAACTTCGGGGGAAAAAATGGAAACAAAGCAACAACAACAAAAAGAAAGAACTCTTGAAATGGAAATGATTGTGCAACCCTAACTGTGGGTGAAGCTAGCTATTGCTGCCTAGGATGAGTACATTCGAGAGGCTGCCTTCTCAAATAAAAGCTGCAGAGCAGTAGTAGGGCGTTGTTTGGCATTGCATTCTTGAATAGCTTTAGCAAACACAGAAGGCCAGAGACTAGGAGAAACAAGGTAGATAAAAAGCAAAACAAAACAAAGGCCTACAGAAAGTTCAGACAACACTTGCATTTTCCACACAAACTGACAGGATGTTATAGTTTCTGGAGCAGGGCAGGGTTATATGTTCCTGGTTTTAGCAGAAAGGTTATAAAAATGCAGTGCCTGAGTTTCTAGGTCATAATGCAAGCTGTCATGTATTTCTCTTTCTGCCTTTCAAAATGTGATGACTTCCCAGTTTCACTGAAGTTTTAGTGAACTCCTTTTAACTTTCCAGGCATGCTCTTCATCTAGGTTAAGTTAGTGCAATAGCACTCAGGAGAAGTCAGGATCTAGCCTGTTTTGCGTCCTCTTCACTGATAGTTTACAAATAAAATAAGGAGTTTAAGACACTTGATATGCACAGTCTATCACTCTCCATCCAAGTTGCCATAATTGGATAATTAAACAGGACAGGAGATTAAAATGTACTTGAATTAAAAGGTTTGGACTCGTCACTACAGTTTGTCATTAAATGACTCATCTACCATTGATCAAGGCTTGCAATTTTATAATACTTTTCCCTAAGACACAAAAGAGATGGGTAATTTGTCCCTGCAAAGACGAGTACTGCACTTAAAATGTTTAATTTTTTTTTCAGAAACTATATACATATGTGATGGTTCTTTGTATTTATTTTTTGTCTCCCTCTCTCAAAAAAGCATGTACTCCTCTTCAAGCCTCTTGTTCTAATAGAAATCTTGACCTGTCACAATGAATTAAGCAACATTTTACCTTCTCACAAAGTAAAAAAGCATTTATGTGTCTCCTTAGACAACATCCACTTCTGGAAGTTAGATGCTAATAAAGGCTTGGACTTGCTAATCTTACTTCCACAAAACTTCTGTTTAACCTACCTAGCTGCATTTGCAGCCAAATTGGTTCAGGGCAACTGCAAGTGAAGGTCCGTGTCAAGTCAGGAGGCAAAATTGCTGACTTTGGTGTGGCTGTGCTCCTGTGATCTCTGAGGGCTGATTGCTAACCCAGAGACTGTGCATCAAAGCAATGCAAAGTCCACTGCGGATCATGAAAGGTGGGAGTCAGGGAAGAGCAGGTCCCAGGTTGCACCACCACCAAGAGTAACCTTCTGGATATCTGATGAGGGGGGTGGAACAAATCCTCTTTGCTCTGTGCCTGCCCAGGGAAGCATTAATTTCTTGTGCAATGTTTTTCTGTGCCTGTGAGTCAGTCTGGAAGACCTTCCACATAGAGTAGAGAAGTAACAGCACTGGAAAGAAGGAGCTGTGTGAGGATTTTGCTCGCATGGTATGGGTGTCCCTAGCAAGAAGCTGCATTGACCCTAAGAGGACAGTGATGCCACCTTGAAAAGGCACAGGCTGGGAAAACCACAGAATTCTTGGGGAAATGTGCATAGTTTCAGACTGCCCCCGCTTAGATCTGATGCATTCCTGGATCTCTGTACGAGAAGCTTTTTCAGTCACATTGTATTTTCTTGCCCCAAGGATTGTAAGGTTTAGTGGCCTCTGAGGACTTCTGCAAGGATGCAAAGTAACTGGAGGATAAAACTCTCACATGCCCTGGTTTTCTTTAGGAAACCTGGGGCAGCTAGGATGCTTGTACGGGACACTCAGGGCCAGCAGAGCACTGGCTCCATTTGCTCTGGGACTGATTCCTTGGATGTCCCTGTTGTACCAGAGCAGAGCTGTCATCAGCAGGCTGTGAGGCATCACTGCCTGTGCCCAGACTCACTGCCACCCTCTGTCCAGCCACACAGCACAGCCGAGGCACTGTGCATTCAGCACAGCCCATCTTCATGTCAAGTAATATAAATTTGCTCCTGCCTTTTTAACCATCCTCCCCAGGACTCTCCTTTCTGCACTGCTGACCAGTTTGCCCACAGCTCTTGAAAACACACACCTTTTTTTATTCTTTGTGAAAATAAACAAGCTTTCGAACTTTGATATGTTAATCCTGAAAGAAAAAAGAAGATACAAGAGCAAGCCACCTGAAGAAATGTAAGCCACAGCCTGTCACAGAGATCAGTGAGTGTTTAGGTGCCTGTATTCCTTCTTGGATTTGGCCATTTGCCTGACAGCACTTACCATCAGACTTAGCTTTTCACCAACTGTTTCCTGCAACTCACAGTGAAAGCAAACTCCCACAGACTTCCACAGGGTTCTGCCAGCGTAAGGCCATCTTTTTTCAGAGCAACCCTCCAGCAATGGTGAGAAGACAGTTGGTAGAAGGCCTAGGCTGGGGATATTCTTCCTTGAATAATTAAATAATTGGCAATAGCATTCTTGGTGGTGTTATTAAAACGCTGTGACTCAGATATGGCTGTGAAAATGTTAAGGACCTGATTTATTTTACTGTTAGTAGAGTTGATTTTTGTGCTTGGGATTTTCTCTTTGCAGGGTCAGAACAATTCAAACACTTTATCTTCACCACTTGCCTCTAGCTAGGTTCACTTTTTGCTCTCCACAGGAGTGGAAAGTTTTAAATTAACACATAATACGCTGAATTTGAGAAGGAAATCATGCTGGATGTTCTTTATTTTCAGAATCTTGTAGCTAAACTACAGTGAAGTTTTGACCTTTTATTTAGGATAGTTCTGTAAACAAATGGGGGGACACACACATGATCTTAGCAAACAGAGGCTTTAATATATTTTGGGCCTCAATCTGACATTGTGGGGTGCTGACTGTCTTGCCAAAAACTTGATTACCTGAGTCAGCACTCATTTGCAAATATAGAGCCTGAGACCTGGTCCTTAAGGGCTCTCTTTGGCTGGTGAGCATGGAATTTATTTTTTTAAACTTACACCAATTTTCTCATATCAAATAATGCATTTTATCACAGAAGACGTACTAGGTCAATGGTTTGGACTGATGAGAGATGAAAATAGATAGATGAAAATGTTCTAACTAAAATAATTCAGGGCTGGAAAAGCTTGGTGTGGAGGAAAAAACAACCAATCAAAACTAAGCCATGCCTAGAAAAAGTGCTATTATACCCCAGCTCCAACAGCTTAACTTCCTTCCCCCTCACCTCCCCTCCCCCTCAACAGGAAAAATTGTGATGCTTCTCTGTCCCACTGGCAGAAGAAAAAGGTGATTCTGGCTGATTTGCAGTATTCAACATTTGAACAACATTTGAACCCTTCCCAATTCAAACGCCAGAAAAGTGTGGCAATACCATTAAGCCTTATGAATGAGGAGCCAGTGAGATTTCAAGGAGTATGGGATGAGTGTTTCCTTCTCTTCCTCTAGTTTCATGCCATTTCCCTGTCTTCTCAAGATCAAGCTGCCCTGTCCTTTAGTGAGCTGCTGCCCTTCCTGGTGTTCCTCAATCACCTGCCATGGCAAGCCTACAGCCACTTGCTGCAGCACCTTGTGTGGTAATACAGCCAATAGTGGTTAACCCAGAAGTGCCATTTCTGGGCCAGCAACACCACTGCCCAGCCTGAACAACAACTGGCACTGTGTACACACTCAGTGCCTGACATTTCAGAGCAGTTGGAACTCACAGAAACCTGGCAGAGGGGCTGAAGTCCCCACTGTTGCCTGCACAGCCACCTGTGCAACACCAGACAACACAGGTGAAGAGGCCTTGCAAGCACGCTCACTCCTTCACCCCTTTCCCAAACCCACCCACCTACCAGTGAAGGTCTGTGTCCCCACTTCTCTCCCCCAGCCGCCCTTCATCTACTCCGTGTGCCTTCAAGGAGATCTCAGTTGCTGCTGGTCTCCTTGTGCTGGGCCAGTGCTTGTGCACCCTCCCCACTCCATCCCACACCCCCACACTCCACAAGAACCCCCAGGACAATCCTCAGACCCAAGCAGCACTCAAGACCTTGTCCCTACCCTCACATTCAGTCTCCTCTGCTCCTTTGGAAAGACTGAGGTATGTACACAAAAACTATGGCAAGGGTATCAGCTGCAAGACTTTCTCTTATCATTTCATGTGTGAGTAAGAGCTTCCAATCCTCCTGCCACAAAACTGAAATTAGTTTGTTGCATGCTGTTAGAGAGTAACTGTGGTTGATTCCTGCAATTGCTCCGTATCAGAGGTGGGTAAGTGAATGTTTACCAGATACTGGTACTTTGGAGTTTGCTCAATACTATTAGATAGATCGGCATAATAAAACACTTAGGAACCCTTTGATCTAAAGGCTGCACTTATATTTCAGATCCAAAATGTCCATGATACCAGAACATTTGCTTATGTGCACACTTCCAGATTACCATGCACAGCACATATTCTTCCTGGCTTTCCCTTCAGCTCTGCTAAGTCAGGCATTTTAGAGTTCAGCGTCAGCTGGCTTTGCCCTACACATTGCCACAATCTATTAGTGAAGAAAAAAGCCTATTAACTTTTTGCTCAAATAAAATATTAGAATTTGAGAAAAGCAGCATTTCTAACAACACCACGTACAGTACAGATCTTCAAGCATTTTTAATGTACTTGCTTCAAGGTGATCATTGTTGTTCTCAGAGAGGAACTTCCCTATAGACTATGCCATTACACATCACCAGGTATTTTACCTTTGAACCAGGTTGGACCTGATGTTACTGGAAATAAGTAATTGTACTAACTGGATGGTTAGTTCCCAGAATAGTCATTTTATAACCAGGGAGAGTACTTAGACTGCAGCCTTTCAAATCTCTGAATATATTATAACTTAACTACTTGGCAGCATTCAGGGGACAAAAACCACCTGAGTGCTACCTTATGAGTTCTTATTAGCGGTACAAATATTTGGGCTTCTGGACAAAAGACAATTACAGGTTAAATGATATTGGGACAGCATCATGTGGTTGATTAAAAATGAAATGAACTGCTAATGCAGTAAAGAATGGATCTATTTACAGGCCTGAATCCACTTCTAAAAGAAGAAGAGAAAGATTTCTGAAAAGTTTTCTAATTTTATGTACTACTGTGTACAAGTTACACTTATGGTTTCTGTTAGGCATTTTTCGATAGGAAAAGGAAAGCAAAAGAGACAAAAAAGGTGAAATACATCTTCCTTTAAACCCAGGGGTCTTTATTAAAGGTTTTAGGGCTTTGTTTGGAATTGCAGTGCTATTCTGGTAAACTGTTTGCAAAATTACTACTAAATCAAGAGGACTGCTGCCATGGAATTGGTTCTTCTCAGTTCACTGAAACACAATAGAGCTTGTTGCTCCACCATCCCTTCTGCCCTTGCCTGGATATATTCTGCACCTTGAAGGCAATATAATGGACTTCTGTCCTTGGGCACCATCTCCGTGGTGTTTGCCTTCCAAATTAACCATACCATCTGAGGCCAAACAAATCCTATGGGAAAAAGCATCGAGGAGGTAGGATTTGACTTGCAGGGCCTTTAAGAAAGTTGGTGTGGGAGGCTTAATGCAGGTTAATGAAGGCTTTTAGAGACTGTAGAACCCTCTAATGTTTTTAAAGATACTTTTTGTGTTATATAAACTTCATTGACAGAGTCCAATATGTCTGTGCTCCCAAAATGATATGCCAGGAATCAATGATGTTACTTGTGGTGCAAGGTGACAGACAAAGGGAATGCAGTACTGGAAAATACAGGAAAAAGAGAAGACATGGAGCACCTGGGAGTGTTGCTCAATTTCTGGTCTGCCATTTCTTTTACAACCCAAATCACATCTTCAACCTCAGCCTGTACTGACACTAACAGGCTGGTTTTAAACTGGCCAACAAAGCTACAGAAAAAGGCACAACTACCCAAGGACTCCTTGTCAGCACCAGAGCAAGCCCTGGGCTGATGGAAAGTTGCTACTGTGTACCCTGCTGCCTCATCCAAAAGTGGCCTAGGTCCAGCTCTATGGGCCAGCATTTTCTCCCTGGGGATAGCCCCACCTTTGTGTTGTGAAGCCAATGTCCTCTTTATGTCTCTGTCTTCCAGTCTCTTATTCATAAACCTTGTCTACTCTCACTGCCATGAAGAAAAACGCTTGAAACAGCTAGCATACCTTGGATGAGAGAAAACCTGGCACCCAGCTGACCTGAAATGTGACTGAGTTCAGTCCTTTTGTCCTTTACTGCCTTTCAAGTGGTCATTTTATGACATGCTCTCTCACTGTTTTCCCTACAAAAGAGAAAGCAGAGTGACATTTCCTCCCCTTCCACTCTCCAAACTGACAGCTGTTCACCCCTGCAGTGACTTCTTTGTCCCTTGTAAGCAGGCAGGTACTTTACACAGAGTACGTGCGATGGACAAGTGATGGACAAGTGCCACAGGGGTCAGGGGAAGCATCTGAAACCCTGGATACCATTCTGGGTTTCAGAGGGCACCCACGTCTCCTCATAACAAAAATAGGCCAGAAATACAGTAAGAATAGACCTCTCTCAAGGGGTTTTGGTACATGAGCTCCTGTTTGAGGCCAGAGATGTCTGAAAATCTGAGAGAGAAGGTTAAAAGAAATTTTGGTGCTCATAGGAGAGAAGGCTAAAAAAGGAGAAGGAGACAAGTAAAAAAAAAAAGGATGAAAAGGAAAGGGGAAGGAGAGAAAGGAAAGGACCTTGATGTTTTAAAAAAGGATTTGGGTTTGGGGTTTTTTAAAAATTATTTTGGTCAGGGGCAAGAGCTACTAAGTCTCAGTGATCAGGACAAGCACTTCCCAAGGCCCTAGCTCTCCTCCTCCTCATTGCCCTGCATCGCATGCAGTCCCGTACAGAAATGAAGAGTACAAAGGTGTTGTGCAAACTATGAAATCAGAATGGTAGTACCTTGTACTCCCTATGACTTTATGCTGCAGAAAAGGATTACACAGAGCACAGGGAAATGAGACATAAATCTCCTATAGCCTCAACACAGGAGATAGAGCCCTGCTGGGGGATCTGATGCTGCCATTGGCAAAAAGTGTCAGCACCCAGTGAAACTGGTGAGAGTTAAGGGCATGCAGACTAAAAGAAATGTAGGACTGGCACTGGAATATTCATTTAGAGCCCTTGACAACAGTGGGAATCCCTTCCCATGTTCAGCTGTTCCAGACCAGACTGGAAATGCCAGCCAGAAAACAAAGCAAAGAGATGCTACTATTGCCCTTTATTTATTTAGACTTACTGTAATGTAAACAGACATGAAACCTGAGAAAGCAAAAGCTCAGAGCACACCTTGTGCTTTGAGGATGTTTACAAATTGCCAGTCCTTTATAAATAGTATAAGCAGGAATTAGAAAAAAAAAATCCCTTGAAGATATTTCCTGGTTCCTGCTTAAGCATGTGAAGGAAGAAAGAAGACTTAGCTTGGACCAGGTCCAGATGCACACTGTCCCCTCCGCATGGGGCTTTGCTTTTGGTAATGCTTGTATCCGTGTTTGCCATTTGAACTGACGGAGCCCTGAACAGCAGCAGCAGGACAAAAGAAAAGGTTGTCTGGTGCAGATGGTGGAAAGCCAGGCTTGGCAGCTAGTGGGCTGCAGACAGTCTTGAGCAGTGCATGTGAGGGCCGAAGGAGGAGGAGGATTCACCAAGACAGCTTGGTGGCGTGGCCCTCAACCAGAGCTAATATGACAATCCTCTGTTTCTCTGCCTTTTTTCAGCTTTTTGATGGAAGAAAAACAGCTCTTACCTAAAATCCATTTGGGGCCAGTCTGCAAAGCCAACTACTCTTTACAAAAAGCTGCTATTCACTTAACAGCATGGTATTTCTGTGAAGTTCCTTCTTGGATATAATTTCCTCATGTTTGTTGTGCTGTAAATCTGGCTGCATACAAGGGCAGAAGTACCCAAGCAGGTGGTTGCCAGAGTTCTCCCTTCAACAGAGCACAGGATCTGCTAGGCCAGGTTGCACTAGCAACCACCAAGTTTAGTATCTTGTCTGAGGCATCAAGCAATGCCTACTTCTCAAGAGGCAAATTCAGAATTCCATGAATGATTCAGTGATGGCTACGAGGGAGAAAAATTCCTTTCTCCCTAAATAAATCAAACACTCAGCATCCCAGACCTATTGCCATCAAATTCCAGTTTTACTTCTGCTTTATGCTTCATACACAGTGCCCCACTCACATGATGGCTTTCCTTTCCAAATATTGGGTGAACTCTGTCTCATGGGAGCCCACACTTTCTAAAAGAGTCTACCAAATCCCTTGCCCTAGTCATGCCAGAGAGCATAGCCCATACCAAACTACAGCCAGAAGCCAGGCACGTTCAGCTGCCCTGGGGAGCAAGCAGGTGAGGGAATGGATACCCTTATTGTCTTGCTCACAATTGAAACAGGATTTAAGATGTTGCATTACCTTCCAAACAAGTGAAAGCAGTGGTTTATGAAGGTGGTGTGAAACAGGTCAGTTGGACTCGTGAATAGCACAAAGCTTTGCAGGAAACAGAAATGCTTTGATGGCTGCAATGATGGTATAAGGGACTATGTAAACCTATATACACTTGATTTTCCAGACAATTGCAAGCTCTTAAATGTTTACTGAAACCAGTGCCAGTTGTCCAAGTCCTGTCCTGCTGCAATCATGTCCTTCAGCCGCTGCACTTCAGTTTCTTGTTCGTGAAGAGAAGTGGCAGTGCCTGTGCTGCTCATTCCTGGCCCTGGCAAAGGGCTAATAGTGAGGGGCTGAAGGACTAAAAGGCAGGTCCTGAGACTTGTCCCACCTTTCCTGGGGCTGGTGTGACATACCTACCAGCTGGTGCAGCTGACTAGGACTGCCCTCTAGTGCAGGGATCAAACTCGCTGAATAATTTAAAAGATGGGGACAGCTATGAATGGAATAGACACCTGTGGCTCAATGGTGAGCCAGCTCTTTCTCAAGTACCAGAGGTCTATGGCTGGCAAGGAGATTCCCAGGTTGTATTCTAGGTGGCACATTGACCATGAATATGAGGCCACCAATGTGCTCAAACAGTGCAGAACAACCAGTTGTGTCTTTTTTTGTGAACAGAAGTTCTCGTGCAAATCACAGGTAAATCAGTAAAGCATCACCAAATCAGAAGCATCATGTCATCATTTTACATATTAGAACTGTCAGAAATGGCTTTTGGGGGTAATGTGTCTAAGAGAATACTTGGCTAGCTCAGTCTCTGTCTCACTACCAAGCAAGATATTGGTGGTTGACTACTGAACCAATTCATGAATCTTCTCACCTTACAGGAGGTTTTAGAACTTTTTCATAAAAGAAGACTTTTCCATGGTTTCAAACTACTGAAATTTCTGAATGCCCAAGAAAAATATCCTTCTGTGCAACAGTGGAATCAATCACTCCAGACAATTTTAAATAATAATTTTTCTGTCATTAGAGACATTGTTAAGACAGAAAACAGAGCAATCTCATCATTAGATTCAGCAACCACCTGCAATTAGATACAGCAAGATAAAATTACATTACTGGAAAGGAAAGATCTACTTACAGTGGATCCACATCGACATCTGAACTCTTTATCTTCTTCTGCACACCTGGTGTATTCTGTCTATACTTTTTATCACGAGACAAATGAATCTGAATGAGCAGGGTCAGAATGACCACATTCTCGGAATCCACTTGATAGCTTCCTGTTGAAAAGAGGTATTATAAGGAGATGAAGTTAATAATGTGAAAGATTCAGAAGATTGGCAATGGACTATAAAGCTTTTTATCTTTTAAAACCTTTCATGGCAGATTAGTTCACTCAAGATCATCCAGTCCACAGTATTTTCTCTATGAGAGGCTGATATCTGGGCAAAGTATGAGAAATTATATAAATTTGTCCTGTAATCCATAATAGATAGAACTTATTTCAAAAGCATGGTGCTAATGAAGCACCATTAGACAGTCAGTGGTAATCAGTGCCTTGGCTCTGTGGCTGCATTTAACTCACATGAGATGTATTAATAGATCCCACATGCCTCTAGCTCCCCAATACTCACTAATATCCACACACACTTGCACAGCCTGCTGCCCATCCCCAGATTTGGCTATATTCCTGTGAAGGTTCTCACTCTTTCCAGATTTATCTAGCCTAAACAAGCTAATTACCTGCAAACATTACCATCTCATACCCATCCCTCTTCCCAGCTCTTCTAATATATACAAATGGGATCTACTAGGCTCTCACATAACTAAAAATCAGCCAAAGGTACTGTGGCCAAAACTAATTTTAATTTCAACAATTTAATTAGATGACTGTGCAGAGCAAATGAACATCCTTCTCTGGTTCTTGGAGGAACCACATAAAACCACATCATTACAACCTGGAGGTATGAATTCAAGGACAGACACCATGACACAGAGTCTAATTATGGCCAGAGCTTGAAGACATTGTTAGAAATTGTTACCACTGCTGCACCTATTCTTTGACTACTTAGAAGATTTTACTTTCAAACCTACAATAAATGCACCTGAGCTGCTCCTTCTGGTCACCTGAGTAACTACTTTTTTTGAGAGTACTATTTGTACCAGTCTTGCTGGTTGCATCTTTTGTGAGGTCTCCACTAACTACAGTCAAATGATCAGACTTCAGCAGCAGACCCAGGAAGAGAATCCCAGATTTATAAATGTTTCTGGCACTACACAGCCAGATTTTCAAGTTAACAGCAGCAACATCTGCACACAGATAGTGCAACTTCCCAGTAATAAAGATGTGCTGACTACTTGGTGTGAATTCCCACTGGCTGAAAACATAGACATGGTGTGGAGGTGAATGTTTGCTACTGGGGCAGCAAACTGAGACTCTGACTGACAGCAGAAAAATAAGAGGATTTCTGTAAGCAGTTGTTTCTTAAAATAAATCTTGTGACAAGCTCACAGGTCTGGTTAAACCTTTGCAGAATTAGACAAAAGGATTGTCAAATAGCTGCCATTTACATCCTTAACTGGCTTATTTCCTCAGTTGCCTTGGGAAGAGTGTCAGTGTGCAAAGTGATACGTACAGGCATGCTTGCTCTTCCTGTCTCTTCCAGAGGTATTCTTAGCAAACACCTGCGGCCACTGCTCCTGCCATTGAGAAACAAGGATCATTTCAGACCCACTGGGCTTTTTGTCCCTATAAATGCAGTCATACAACAGCATAAATGCAGCAGTTGTGTAACAATTCATTGTATTTGACAACAGCTGGAGGAGAAAGAGCATCTAAAAGGACAAACCACCAAACATTCCATGTCCCTTAATGTGACAGGTAAGCACACTGTAAATGGAGTTGGTGGAGTTGGAACAGAGCAGCTTGTAAGTCTGAGAGCACAGTCTTAAGTACACCACTGATCACAGCTGAACAAGTTTCTCTTAAGCCCTCCTTCAACATTTTATTTCCATGCTTTCCTACAGGGAGACTGGCTAAGAAGTATGCATAAATTTCATGCCAAAATATGTCTCTATCTAGCTTCAAATCAGAGTCATGGGAAAAACTCACACTGGCTTCAGCAGAGTTTGCTCAAGCCCTTCATCTATCCTAACCTACTGCTGATAGCTATTTGTGTCCCTAAACGACCCAGATGTCCCAGATGATAGCACATGAACAGGGTATCATACTGATCATAGCATGGAGCAATAACTTGACTGTTCCTGAACTATTCGGAGCTAGCAACTAGGAATGCAGAGATAAGCACAGCACATGGTGCTTTCACAAGGGTGTAAGGGAGCTCCATGGACTAGTGGGTACTGACCCCACTCCTTTAGGCCCTGTTGAAAACTCCACAGCCTGTGGATCCCAGTCTGATCCCCGTTGCTCTCAGAAGCAGATACTGCTCCTCTGAAGTCAGTGCAGTGCTATTATTGCACAAGCATGGGAATAAGTTAATATTACCTATTTTCTCACTTACACGTTCTTATGCAGCAGAAAATAAAAGCTTGAAGGGACCTTTGTTTAGTGAAAAGGGAGCAAGATGACCGAAACTTACTGTAAGGTCAGAGCATGCACACAGGCTGGTAGTCCTGGCAGCAAATGGTAGCTCCTTCCCAAGCTAGCCTGCAGTAACATCTGCATGTGTCTAGATATAAGCAAGGAAATGGTCTTCTATCATTACGATTTCGGAACAACAGAACTAACAAGACACAACTGCTGCTCAATTGCAATTACTACTTCACAGCATTATGCAAGATAAAAGCTCCCCCCCCCTCCTCCCGCTTCCCTAATATAATATTTAAGATTGAGATTTAGTGAATCAGATAACCTTAAATTCAGTCTTCAAAGCAATATTAACCCTGCCCAACAAGGCTAGTCAGACAGCGGAACATGACAGACTAATTTTGGCAAATAATTTGACAGAGTAGTGTCATTTTGCCTTTCACTTTAGCAATACACACACACATGCCAATGGGAAAGCAGAACTGAAAGGAGAATTCCCTAACACAACTATTTTAAAAACTTGATTTATATCACTGATTAACTGATAGTTATTCTTTACAAGCCCTGTTCCAGTACTTTCCATCAAATATATCTGCCTTTAGGTATTTAGTACATAATTGCTTCCCCATAACAGTAGGCAGTTCTAGCAGTCTTACAGCTCTAGCAGTCTAGCAGTTCTTACTCCTCTGTGTTTTAATCACTTAGCCATCACTGGGATCTTTAATATAGAACACTGTGGTTTTAAAAATGTCTCAGTCACATTGTAGTTACAGTGCAAGCGTGCTGTGAGGTTGATCAGCACAGTCACGAACCCTCCCCACTCCTCTGCTGGGCCAGGAAATGTGCTACCAAAATCCGTGCTACTTATTGCCCTGAAACTGTCCTGGAGTTCCACCTCCACCAATATCTTGTAGCTAAAAATGGAGCTCTCTCCTCACCCCGAAGAGGTCGCTAATTAAAATCGGTATTTTTAGACTCTAGGTATACCCAGATACACTGCAATTGATACTATAAATATTTGGGGGTTTTATTTTCTTATACAATTAGTCTCTAGAAAAAGGACAGAAATTTCACCTTCACTGTAATGACAGCCCAACTTATGAAAATATATACTGGATATAAAACAGAGGAAAGAATAAATCAAAAGGCATTCAATGACTTCAGTAGCCTTTCAACTACATTAGTGGGTGATGGCAGAAACAACAAACAATTTCAAGGCAGCAACCGAGTGCTGAATTTACTGCATCAGCTCCAACTACATTTTAAAGATAATTTTATTTTCCCACTTTCTGCCTTCCCTTTTTATTTTCCCTCCAAGTGAAGAAAGCATTTGTTGCAGTTTCAGCCAAGGCTAGAGAGAGGCTTCAGGGAAGAACAGATGAGAGTATTTGCAATTTCATCAAGTTCCTAATAGCTCAAGTGAGAAACATATCTACAATTCCAATGCTCTGTGTTTTCTCCAGCAGACTGGGTAGACAGAGACATCAGGGGAAATTTCCTGTTCCCTCATGGCTCTGCACAACACTTTCTCACCACCTCTTCAACATGTCCTGATGCTGTGTATCTGGTGTGCAAAGTACAGAAGGCACACCTGAGTTATCTTCTGGCTTGGAAAGGAACCTGAAAGGACTACAGAAGGCTACTAAAAATGCTAAAATGCTGGAAATCAATGCAGCATTTATTGGAAGAGGAAAATCACACTACTTCACCATTTCTAAGACCCATAGTTCAATAAGGCAAATGGAAAAATGTTTTGTTCGATACACTGCTCAATACATTGATTACACAGCTGTATGATACCCAGACATTTTCTTGGTGCTGGTGCATTCACTTTCATAAGACTTCTTACAGGAAAAGGCCACAGCTGTTAAAAGTGTTTTATAGATGGGGAATGGAGAAACTTAGATCACTTGACAGCTAAGAATACAAGTCTTTGAAACCTGGACTAATGCTTAAATTATTGTATCTTCCTTCCCTTTTCATCCATTGTTCCAGTTGTTAAGCATCCACTGTGACACAGAGTAGCCCAAGAAATGCATTAGGATTTTGATCTGTGTACTTCTGCTTTTTTTTATTGTCCTAAACTCATCAAATATCAAAATACACTTGAGTAAAAAGGGTCCGCTGGGTAGACAATGTCAATGCAAAATCTTTGACACTGGAACTCATTTTCTGCAACGGACCTTGTTTGTATGCATTGCATTCAGTGAGGTTTTGTGTGCCCTCCAGGAAGGCTGACCTGCTCTCTTAAAGACAAAAGATGCAGTAAAGAGAACTAAAGAAGAAAATAATTTGAAATTCACAGTAATCAATTCGGATGCCCTTGACAGCCATTCTAAGCAGTAGCAAGTGCATTTTGCTTCACTGTAGTTTTGCAGAGAAGATAGGTGCTTTTATAGGTATGAATACATAAATATTTCAGATGGTAAACTGCTTACATTGTGGGCTTCAATTTTCCTAGTGCAAGCAAGAAAGCGGCTCTCAACCTTTAGCTTTTGTCTGTCACTCAGAAATATGTAAGCCCTGGACTGGAGCAGGTCTGGTCTCATTACAGGGAAGAAAGTGAGGCAGGGTTGCTACAGTCAAACACAGCAAATTGCTGTGGCAGAGTTAAGCTGTATTCCTTTTCCTGAATGCATGTTGCTGAGCTACACAGGTCTTTGTTGCTCTATATAAAACTAGAATAATGTACAGTTATCTGCACTCAGACTAACATAACATTGTTTTAAGTTACATGGGCTAGAAGAGAGATTTGGATAAATTCAGTAGCATTACTGTAAACTGGTTACAACTTTGCTGAAGTATTATAGGTTTAAGGCAGACAAAGTTTAGTGAGTATTAAGTGAGTTCATGTAATTGTAGGTTTTATGAAAGGTGAAGAAACATCCTGGAGAGGCAACATTGATACTCCTTTTTCACCAGACAGGGAAACTGGCAGTCAGGCAGTCAAAGCTTCCCTATCAGAATACCAGCCACTGCATCAGCTGAATTATCTATTTGGAGACCTCTACCCCATCTACTCACCTGATTTTTTCCCCATCCTCTGCTAGGTCCCTGGGAGATACTATTTTGGGACACTATTTTTTTGCCAGGGCAGCCATCTCTGTGACATCTATTTGTAGAAGATATCCTCCCCTGCACTCCTAGATGAGAGTGCAGGTGCAGATGAGGAAGTCCCTTGTTTTCACTGCTGCCTAGAAAAATATTTTCTGTGCTCTCTTTGGAATTGGGCAAATTAAACCAATTCAGGCTAATCTAAGAATATGCTGGTACTCCACTATCAATTCACACTTCACTGAAGTGGAGCTCAAGCCCAAGTCCAGACATGTATGTAGAGAAAGGCACTATACACCTCCATTTAGACAGCCCATCTAGCCCCATAAAAGTTGTTTCAGCTCAGAAGATCTGAGAAAATCCAGAATCAGTCATGTTTGCTTGGGAAGCCGGGGGATTTGAGCAAAAATGCTAAGTTTATCTGAGTAACTTTAACCTGAAATCCACTCCCATGTGAGTTACTGAAGCTATGATACATATTGTTGCCAATAAAGAATTCCACAGCCATGTCTGCTGAGGAACTAGAAAAAATAAAGAAAATGATCCCTCTTTCAGGCCAGTTTCCTCGAGCCCCTTAGAGCTAGCAGGTATGGCAGAAGCCAGTAGAAAGGACATAACCAGTTTATTACAATCTCAAATCTAGTCTTAGTCTAGGATATAAATTTCCTCTGCTAATGACTATAATGCAGCCTTTTGGAGCTAGTTGGTATGATAAACATGTTCTGCTTAAGTAGTTCCAAGCCTTTTTTTCTTCTACAGGCGTAACTATTTCAGTTGGAGTGTGTTCTCTCTCTTTTTCTTTCCCCCCACATACTGAAATGGTTGTATTGGCATCATACACCTTTATACAAATAAAATCTTCATTCACAGTAGAGATCACAGAGCTTTAACTCCAGGATATTTAAAGCCACTGCAATTTCTCTGTGTAGACAAACCACATAATTTCCAACACTTGGAGATTCATCCATCAGAGTTCTTGCGATTTGGCTTGTCACAGTTTTGGAGAGCTTCCCAAAACTCGCTGTCATGAAATATTGTCACAATATGCAGGATCCTTTCCTAAAGTGCCACTTCAGAAAAGCAGGCAGAAGTTCCACCCAGGAGCTGCTGGCCTTCAAAGCCTACAGCCCTTTTGCTTCTCTTCCACATAGCTGACCTCGAGCTGTACTTGCTCCAGCTATTCTCTCCCTCTCTTCTTTCACTGCAGAGTTTGCTCTGCCCTCTCTGATGTTCCTGAGTCATTATCCAGGTCTTAATATCCATCTCTGAGTGTCTCATGTGCAAGTAAAATGACAGAAATAAAAGGCTCCACTCTTAATAGCACTTCTTCGCAAAAAAGATCCAAATTCTGCTCTTCCATGACCCTTTTCCAGGCTTGTGTCTTCTCTGTCATGAGAAGATGGAATGCATTGCATCATGTTTCAAAGATCTCATTGCTTGGGAAGGATGCTAAAATATCTTCTCTCAGCAGGGAGAGAATGACCCTAATCTGCAGGGCTATCCATTATTTTGGAACAGACAGTGAGTCCAGTCCCAATAGCTCAAAACTGCTCCCACAAGCTCTGATCCTTTAACCCTGGCCCTACAAATGTCACTTCTACTCCCTCCTTTTACTGAGGAATCCTTTCCACTGCCTCAAGGAGGAGCTTGTCTGGGACAAAAGCTGAAAGCAGGTGGGCAGTCAATGACTTGGGATGAGCTCAGAAGCATCTGCTCCCACCAGCTCTTCAGAGCCATGGGGATGATGCATGAACCACAGCCACCTCACCTCACAGCAGCCAGAGGAGCAACAGTTTGTGCCACATTCCTTCACTTTTCAGCTGGGACCCACCTTATGAATCTTCCCTATTTTATTGCCACAAGGTGACAGCAAGGACAACAAGGATAGTGTGAGCTGAACAGCTCCAAAGACAGGAAAACACCTCTGTGCATTGCCTCAGATGATTACAGAAAAAATCTAGAAATAAAAAATAACCCAAACTTTTCTTGGTTCCTAGTATAAAACTAACATTTCTATTGTTTCTCATCTTTCCTTTCTTTTTTTTTTTTGTGTGTAAAACTTATAACTCTTATCAGTGTCTCCTTGAAATGCTCAACCTCCTAATCTGGTTTTGTCAGATCCGGACCCGAAAAAATCCAAACAAGCTCAATGTGATGCAGAACATGTCATAGAGCTCATCCCATTCAAAAGTTTCTGGCTAAAGAAAGAGGAATCCCATAAGAGCAGAGAGTGGAAGTATGATGAGCCCCAATAGAAGTGTGAGTACAGAGGTGCACTGGGACCTCGAGGCCTTCAGAGTCAGAAAATCACAGGTGCTGCCTGCGACAATGAAACAGCACCTGTTGAAAATAGAGCCATGAGAATTTGATACAAGAGTTTATTGAGTGTCAGGACAGCCTCCAGAAATGCTCTGCAAAGGTGTCTCACAGGGCACTGTACCAGGCTCTGAGGACAGCACTGACTGACCCTCCACTGGGCACTTTGGCTTCAGGCAACAAGCCACGTTTGGGGAAAGCGCCATCTTTGGGGATATAATAAAGGCACTGCTTTCCAAACAAGAAACCTAACAGCTGTAGAACTAATTGCAAGCATAGCACAAATTGCTTAGGAGTCTAATTTTACATGTAAATGGCAATTAGGCTCTTAGATCACTTGGGTTAGAAAATTTCACAGTGGACCATCTGGAACGTGCAGGAGCAGCAGTCCTGGCCACACACCACAGACTTTTTTGTTCTCCTGTAGGAACTCAGCTGTCTGGGAGGAGGGTGCCTCTTGCTACTCTATAAGGAGCAGCTGCCCACAACCTCACATTTCAGTGATGCCCTCACGCTGGCTCTGTACCAGTAATTTCCAGGGGACTATTCCCATTTTACCATGTTGTAGAGAGGAGAATCTGGCTCACTGAGATGAATGTGTGAGAACTCGCAATTATGAGAAGGTGCCACCATGCCCTGCCCCCTGCATCTCCTACGCCTGAGAGACGAGCCCTGAAGAGAAATACCTGCCAAAGAGCCTCCACCTCACATCACGCAGAATTAACAGAAATGATCATCAAAAAACTATCTTGGCAGTGTCTAATAACAAGCTTTTTAGAGGCCTATATTTTTTGCCATAGCTGCAACTCTTCAAAAATGTAATGCTTTGTTTTGACTTGACTAAAGGCTGGGGTGGGTAGGTGGGTGGTCTGGAATCCATATGGGCCACTTTAAGTACCTTAGTCACACCAGAAGCTTCAAGTTACCACAGCATCCTCTCTGTTTTTCCTGCTAGCAGTGAGAGAACCTTAAACTGAAAATAAAAACCAAAAATTTCCAGTTTAATTAGTTACAAACCAGTTTTACACAGCATTTCCCTTTCTAGAGATACTCAGCTTACGAGGTGTTTGCTGCCTGGTAACTGGTTTCTCTGACTAAGATTTTAGAAATAAATAGCTCAGCATGTTTCTTTTAGTTATTCTCTCACTGACTTGAAACAATACTTTACTTATTTATTCCACTTCCCTGTGCACTGCTTGTTCATTCTTTTTGAGTTCCACTTGTCAGTATTTGGCTAGGAGACCTTAAAGAGAACTCTGCTCAGGTGTTGATCCAATGCTCTCACACGGTATCTTGCAGCCTTACACCTCTGAAGACGCTTTCTGACGCTTGTAAAAGCAACGACAGAGCAGCTCTTTAAAAACGCCTTTTACAGAGTGTCACTATTGAAAATGGTGTACCTAAATAAAAATCCCTAGTACTTCCTCCCACCATGAATGTCCTAGCAGCATCTGCTTGACAGTTTTCTATTTCCTGAAGCAATTTGGTCTGTCATGGTGTCACACAGTACCCAACAGCTGCTGTCAACCAAGAAGTAGCTTCAGATCCACAGTGGGTGAAGTTCCTTCTGGGCAGCCCTGGAGTCTCCACATTCTTGCAGTCCTGAAGAGGGTTTCCTGTCCTACAGGATGCGTCACTTCCTTTTGATTTCTGCAGCCAAGCTTTTGCCAGGCAGGTAGCATTTTAAGACTCCAGAACTGCACAAACACCATTTGGGAATGTTTGAGAACAAAATATGATTTACTTGGGTACAGTACAGCCATATTATTCATGCAAATCCACTGCCAAGGGAGTCTTGTCATAATATACCATCTATTTAGGAAAAAAGAAATAAGGAAAAAAAGTCCACCCTTCTCATAACTGGTGGGACATCATAAATCCTGGGTTCCAAGAGCTTTGGCCCTCCACCATCTGCTGATTTTATCATGCCCTCTCTCTCTTTACTGAGACTTCTGTATTGCTGCCAAGTGTTGTTTCTGCATCCTTCTCTCCAGGCCTGGATAACTGCACTCCTCCCTCTTTTTTCAGGCCACCCCTGTGCTCTCTGTGGTGCCAGCTCTCAAGTGCACCAAGGCGAGCCAGAAAAACACCAGAAATGCCCGAAAATGGGCCCAGATAAGCACCAGTGTGGAAATAGTGTGGATGGCTGTGGGACTTGAGTCAGGCACACACCAAAATGACCATTTAAATCTGTACTCATATCCCCTTTAGGCCACAAATCAGCTTCATCTCACTGGTAGAGCCTCTTCAATACCATTTTGTTTTCTGCTGGTGTTTCTAAGGCTGCAGTCAATATGAAATGCAAGAGATGCTGTTATTATTGCAGCCAGGGAGGTGTGGACAGAAGACACCAGTGTGGCCACTTGGTCTTGATTACAACTTGTGTGGATGCTGTCATGATGGACACTGACTGTGGTGCCAGATAGCCTGGGGAATAGTGTCCAATGGGCTTTTAAGATAAATGCTTTTAATTTCAATAATTTTTCATTTCTTTCTTGATCGTGCGTTTAGTCTTCTAGCTGAGCAACTACATCTATTGTTGTTGCCCAGTGGATTTGATTTCTAGTTTTGCAGACTGCACAGGAGCCAGGATCTGGGTTCCTGGTAGATGTGGAGTGTGACACGGTGCCTGACCATCTACAGTGACTTCTGCACAAGCAGTGAAACAAGAGAGACCCTGCCTTGACTCTATTGTGGAACAGGAGGGGGTCACAGGGAAAACACACACACACAGAGGACATACTATTTTTGCACCCCTGCTCTTCTGGACAGCCCCTCCTAGTGATTATATTACCATACTCTTCATGTTGCAAGGAAGGAGAAAGCAACAGGTTTCATCAACCTTGTGTTGAGAGGCTGTTTTTTTTCTATCCAGAACCAGATGGAAGTGGAAGGGGAAAATTTGAGAACCAAGCCACGTGCGTGGTGGTTGTTCTGCAATTGTATTTCCACAAGGTGTAGTGTGGCCTGTAACAGCCAGTGGGGTGCTTTCATAGCGAAAGCTATTAAGTGTTATTCATGAATTATGTTATGATAAAAGCAACAGTAAACAGAGGCTGCTAATTTAGTCAGGAAGTATTTTAGGATCTGATTGGTTTTGCTGCTGCAGTCAAAGATTGATGGGGCTGGACATGGTTGCTTGTCTGGAAGGTCAAGTAAAACTCCTGGATGCATGGAGCAATGTCATTGTGCATTATGAGGGGACTCTGCAGGAATCAGAGGCAGAAGTGACTCCTGGGCCTGGGCAGCACAATTTCTGACATATTGTCACAGCACACCACAATATTTTAAGGCTTTTTAAAAGTGGGAGGTGTGCTGACGGAGGTGCCAGAGCACATTTGCAATCCCAGTGTGATCCATTCACACAATGGAATAGTTTTTATCTATGGAGATTGCCTAATGCTAAGAAGCCCTCAGCTTCACTTCCATTAGTGAGTTGTGAAGTTTTTTGCTTGTCTTGGCCACTTTCAAAGTGAACAGCTTTTGGGAAGAAAATACACAGAAAGAAAGTAACCTGACAGTTTGTATCACACATTTGCTTGAGCTATCTTAAAATGCTGCAGAAAATTTATTACACAAATACACCGGCTACCATCACATTTTCCCTTTTCAGAATCTCTGAAAAACACAATCTGTTTAAAAATCACAAATTAGGCAACTAGTAATGATGGCATTCATGTAAAGCTATTTTTTCAAAATTATTTAAATTTTTTCTGGCTTTTAAACTTCTAACCTTCATGTTTTAAAGCTCTTCTCAGCAACCATCAGGGAAAGTTACACTAACTAAATAAAAAGAAAGCTGAACTTTGGTTAAGCCCATAACTCTGACATAGAACCTCTGACTACTGAGAAACTTCCAATAAAATAAGGAAATCTGATGGTAATTGCCATTGCTCTTGAGGAACCTCACACACACACAGAGAATATTCTGAGTAGGAAGATCAGCGAGTGGCTGGCTTGGGTGAAAGACTGAAGCAAAGACTGAAGCTTCATACTAGGTCTAAGCCAGCAACAAGTCTCAAAATGGCCTATAAAAATAACAGGAAGAGCCTATAAAGCTGTTTCCTGATGAAAGAAGACCTTCTCCTTCAGGGCTTAGGATATCTCTGTAAAGCTGTCTCATTCCCTAAATCTGCCTTTGCTGTCAGCAAGATATACCTGAAATCACATGGCTTTGTAGGGATAATTCAAATCAGAGAAAGGAGTTCAAGGAATTCAAAGCATTGAAAAAATGTCACTCTTTATAAGCGTGTTTGGGAAAACAGTTTGGGTTTAGTTTGCTTTGGTATTCAGGGACCCTAAAGAACAGAACTGAGCCTTAGTAATATTCTTTTCCCAATCCAGATCAAAAGGTAAGCGAAAGTATAAGATATTCCTCTCCAAGGCCTACCAGGTGGCCCAGAGATACATCTTTCAAGGTGTGCTTCAAGGTACACCTGGCTCAACAAATGCATCTCCACAGGCCACTAAAAATCTCTTTCACCTCCTCTCATTTTTTTGTCTTTTCCTTTCCCTAATTAACTTCATTCCTTCACCCCATTCTCTCAAAACTTCTCATCCCTACTCCTTTTTTCCATTCATATTCTTTACAAGATCTTTCTCTGTTGTCCTCCCTCCAGTTTTGCCCTCACAATTCATCTTGTCACATCCCACAGGCCTTGTTCTGCTCAGGGTATAGAAGAATTGACCCAGGTTTAGATCCTGAAGCAGGATTTTACAGGGTCACACCCTTAAATTACTTTTTTTTCTGGTCCCCATTTATACAGAGCTTTACCCTCCTGTTGATTTCTGGTGACATCAAGTCCTTCTCAATAGCTGATTTAGCTTGGGATCATACGGCCCAAGAAGAGCCTACCAACAGGTCAGTCCTTCTGAGGAAGCATCTCTTTTTCATGGACACATATTCTCCCTTCATCTCCCACCTGATTTCTGTGTGCTGTCTGTCTTGCAGAAGTGAATTCCTTTTTTTAGACACCCCCCTATATAATTATAGGAATTTTATATATCATTTCCGAAACAGACATTGCTTTGCTGCCATCATCTCCTTTCCAAATGCTGTCAGGCATTTGGCACTTCTGTGGCCTTCCAAATGATGGCACATAAGCCCTCTGTCGTGAGGGTTATATAGCTTGACTTAGCTTTTCTCCTCAGGTCTGTATCAGCAGAACTGAGAGCACATCTCGACATCCTGGGTGAGGTACACAAAGAAGGTTAACTCTTTGCCGTCACTTACAATGCAGCGTCTGACAGTGAATGTTTAGCCCCTGGTATTCATCCATTTGAGGCTATGGTAGTTACTTGTAGCTCAGACCAGGGGGTTCGTGCTCAAGAGACTGTGCCAGCCTTTGCTGAGTCTTCAACCAACAGAACCAACAGAAAAGGACCAGAAAGAAGCTGTCAGGATCAGTCCATTGCCCACGCATTCTCCACTCCACAGGCTCCACTCCTGTTCCTGCTTGGGGATATCATAACAGCACCTAAAGGCTCGCCCAGAGCTAAGGGCCAACTGTGCTGGATGACACACACATACTGTTGAGGGAAGTCTGTGGCACAAAAAGTTGAACACTGACACAGTTAGACAAAGGATAAAGAAACCATTATCTTCCCCAGATCAAAACCAGGAACTGAGACAGCAACTGTGACTTGTCAAGGTCACTCAAGAATTGAGCAACAGAGATTAGAACAGAAATTTTTATTTCTGAGTCACAGCTCAGTGTCTCAGTCACAAGACCATCCTTCACCTCTCACTCTTACCCCAAGGGAAGAACATGTAATTCCTATTTGCTTACCCAGCAGCAGTCCTAGCTACAGGCCATAGGGTCCTTCTAAGTGAGCAGGGTACCATCAAGGGTGGAGTCTGAAGCAAAAGGGACACATGAGCACTTGCCTCGCTGCTGGAGGCATATGACACAGCTGGTATGCATTAGAAAGGCTGCCTGATTCCTATAGCACCCTCAGATTTCATGCCCCATGAAGCTGATGAAGACAAGGAAAACTTGCAGCCCGATCCCCCTCAGATTAGGTTTCTGAACATTTCCTTTATGGCATGTGGAGAGAATCTGAAGGAGAGCTGAACAGCACAGATATTTTCCTGGCAAGGGAAGAGCTTTGAAGCTCTCAAGTGGTCCCAGAATAAACTTCATGACTTGGGAATGAACACTATGTGCTGACAACATCATCAGTTCACGGCTTTAAAGGCAACCTTCAGGACAGCTTTTCTTGGTGCCCACTGCAGGGTTGTGATCCAGACAGATTTTCTGGAAAGAATGCAAAGGGTTAAGTGGAACACCTCCATGGGATGCTTCTGTGGGCATGCATGCTCATGTCCATAGACATCAAAGGATGGCGGCACTAACCCATGAGAAGCAGATGTGAGCTGGAGCTTTCTGGTGGGCCCACTCCTGCTGGTTCCCCTCACAAACCTGAAGTCTCACTACAGGGGGAATGGAGGGGAAAGGGAATCACTGGGACACAACCTGGGAGACAAATTGCAACAAGCATAGACATGTGGTTTAGGCTGATATAGCATAGCCAGACAGATTAGGATAGGCTCTACAAATACTGAAAATAATCACATAATGAAAGATCAGTAACTTATATTAAGTGAATCTTTGCAGAAGATGGACATGGATCTAAATGGGCAGAGGGTGCTTGTCAGATAGATGGTTTGGGATGCCTGCTGGCTAAGAAGCAGTGTGGAGGATTAAAAAAGGTTATCTGATGAAAGTAGATGCAGGGGAAAAATTCTGGCTCTGTTGAAATCCAAGACAGAAAAAGACTTCAGGAGACTCTGGATTTGGCTGGGGAGATTTGCTGTACTTGAAAGCCTGCAGGCATTGTTTCTGCTCATAGTCACAGCATGGTGCATGTATGATACTGCCATGTACTTGAATGCCATCTAGGCCAGTTTATGAGGAAAACTGCTGGTTAGAAAGTACAAACTTCTAGTTATATCATATACCTTATCTTCAAAACCTTTGAAACCTTGGGGGAGTTCTTGGCTCCGGGCAGGAAAGCTGAACAAGCAAAGCTTTCCCTGTCCCTCTGTGTGGTCCTGTGAATGGTTTCTTAAATATCTTTAAATAAAGTCATTTTTCTGCATGAAACTTGGTCCGTTCAAGACCAAGTTTCACGATCTACACTTCTACTGTAATGGAAGTTTCACTTCTCATTCCTACCAGGTCCCAGGCAGACACTGTGCAGTAGAAGCAATAGCTTGGGAACTATGGCTTGGGGCAGAGTGGCTGGAAAGCTGCCTGGTGGAAAAGGACCCAGGGTCGTTGGTTGACAGGGGCTGAGTGCAAGCCAGTGTGTGCCCAGGTGGCCAAGGCCACCAATGGCATCCTGGCCCAGTATCAGTAATGGTGTGGCCAGCAGGACTGGGGCAGGAATTGCCCCCCTGAATCAGTGCAGCCCCCTGGTAAGGCTGCAGCTCAAATCCTGTGTTCAGTTTTGGGCTCCTCACTACAAGAAAGACATTGAAGTGCTGGAGTGTGTCCAGAGAAGAGCAGTGGAACTGGTGAAGGGCCTGGAGCACAAGTCCTGTGAGGAGCAGCTCAGGGNTCGTTGGTTGACAGGGGCTGAGTGCAAGCCAGTGTGTGCCCAGGTGGCCAAGGCCACCAATGGCATCCTGGCCCAGTATCAGTAATGGTGTGGCCAGCAGGACTGGGGCAGGAATTGCCCCCCTGAATCAGTGCAGCCCCCTGGTAAGGCTGCAGCTCAAATCCTGTGTTCAGTTTTGGGCTCCTCACTACAAGAAAGACATTGAAGTGCTGGAGTGTGTCCAGAGAAGAGCAGTGGAACTGGTGAAGGGCCTGGAGCACAAGTCCTGTGAGGAGCAGCTCAGGGATCTGGGTTGTTTAGCCTGGAAAAAAGGAGGTGCAGGGGGGACCTTATCACAATTATCTGAAGGGAGGTTGTAGCCAGGTGGGAATCAAACTCTTCTCCCAAGTAACCAGCAATAAGACAAGAGGAAATGGCCTCAAGGGGCACCGGGGGAGTTTTAGATTGGATATCAGGAAAAATCTCTTCACTGAAAAGGTTGTCAAGTATTGGAACAGGCTTGCCAGGGAAGTGTTTGAGTCACCATCCCTGGAGGTATTTAAAATATGTGTAGATGTGGTGCTTAGGGACATGGTTTAGTGTTGTACTTGGCAGTGCGAGGTTAATGGTTGGTCTTGATGATCCCAAAGTTTTTTCTAGCCTAAACAACTCTATGATTCTAACTAGTGTCAATCTGCAGAGATGTTCCTGGGCTCAGGACATTTTCTGACAGTGGGAGAGCAAAAGCAGCCACAGAGCAAGACAGCCTTTCTTCAACAAGGAGCCCCACACAGCTCCTTGTCAAGTTGGAGCTCCAAGTTCGTGACCATTTTTCCTTCTTACAGAGGGAAGAGGAGTAAAGATATTATTACTGTCTTACTCACATCTGCCCCCAGTTTTAGGAACAAATCAGTAATTGCAATCAAAGCTACAAGCAAAAATCTGGTGACAGCTGGGTAGGTTTTGTAATCAACATAGCAAAATCTCTGTGGCGTCTCCCCACTGAGATTCTTTCACCCTTGCAGGTTCTCCCACCTGGTGGGGAGCAGTGCAGGAGAGCACGACAGAGGAGCCAAGCATGACTACAGACAAATGTGTACAGATGTTGTGGCTGCCTTGAGCTGACACAACGTTTGCTGGAGTTCAGTTCACCACTTTCCCTTGCTTTTTCTTATGCTGCATCCCCATCCTATAAGGTGATGCATTTCCACATCACCACATACTTATTAAAGCCTGTGATGACAGTCCCACAGCCAGTGAATTCCCACAGATACTTTAATCACAGGCCAAAGAAAGGGTAGCAGGAAACTAGCAAATGGAAATGATTGATGGAGAAGAGGATGTGACAATTAGGCAGCCTGATGACAGAGACCAAGCAGGAATACACAGGCAGGGAAGAGAGGATCACATGACAGGAATGTTGCTTTTGACCACGGGACCACAGAGTTAGAATCTCTTGCTGTTACCATGATGTCATGCCTCAGAGAAGAGGGGATGAGCCCACATCAGTCATTGAGCTACTGGGGAAGAAGAATCTCCCTGAACAGAGCAAAAAGCTTTGCAAAGGAGCAGCCAATATATGAGCTGGGCTTCCCTTTAATTATCTTGCCAATAACAAAAGTGATAACTCTCCAGAGCATGAGACTGAAGTGTGGTAGTGGAGATAGTGAGATATGAGCTCTCAAATTCACTGTAGCATGTGAGCTTCTTAGCTGGAAGAGAGGATGGAGAGAAAAGGGAGACAGTGAGACAGATCTTTGGTCTCAGCTTTGTCACAGAGCCTGTGGTACAAAGCAGGCAGAAAGCTGACCAAAAGGATTGCACTGAGGCAGTGTAGCAGTGTTTCTTAGCAATTCAGTCTTTATTAAAAAAAAAACCAAACAAACCAGACACAGCTCACTGCTTTTCCCTTATAATCAACTAAATAATAGACTAAAAATTTGTATGTGCCTTTATTTTTTCCTCCTGTTCATATAAATTAAATAGCATTTTCTTTCTCCCTCTCCTTTTTCTTGTTTCTTGCAAGCAGGAATGTAGATATGTTTTCTTTTGGTGTGCATTTTCACAGTTTTTGTAGAAAACCTTTAATGTCTTACCAAGCACCTGTCATCTTTGACAGCAAGTTCATAAGCACTGACATGAAACACCCAGCTTTATGTCTCTTGCTATTTAGAAGCAGGTAGGGGAGAGCACATCTAAATCTCTGGCCACTATAGCAGTGTCCAAGGGACATGTATCTGTGGCACAGGTAGCACAAAACCTAAATTCCTTTTAATAACATTATCCTTGGATCCATTTAAATGTTTTTGCAGGTCGAGAGGTAGCTGGATAAAATGTTAGCTCATGTCACCTTGCTCTCACACTTTTCTGACACAAATACTTACTTGATTCACCTGAAGATCTGGTTCATTAGGATTACTAAATTTATCAAAATACGTAACAGCACTGACCACATTTATATGTAACCAAGTCATTTTCCTTATACACAATTGCTGCAAGTGCACCAAAGTTACATCCATATAAATGGGACAGTAACACAAAGACTGTGGAAGGCAGGAATCTGTTACTGGCTGTACAGTCAGATATCATTTTCACCATATCACAGCTGGTTTTGAGACTCCCTACTTGGAAAGACACATGTATTATGAGAAAGGTCTCCATTCTTGTCACAGCCGAAGCACATAAAAGTTCTGATACTTCAGAGACAAAACACAAGGCTTCCAAAACCTGCTCATCCAAAGGTCTGCAGCAGCGTTGACAGACCCCTTCCACACTATACATAAATTTTGATTCTGAGGACTGCTTTCTTCTCTGACAACTCTTTTTTCTCTTCCATGCATTGTACTGATGGGAGTTGCATGTGGCCCATTAGCTCACTGACAGCATCAGAGGTTTGTGTTTTGCTCTGTGGCACCACTGTCTCCCAGATGGTCTTCAGTGGATCACAGATTACACTCACCAGCTGTGCCTGGCATGGGAGGGGTGGCAAAGGGGAGACAGCAAATGCAATGTTGCAGAAAATACACAGAGCAAAAGCTGCCTGCTGAGGGGACCATGAGGTGGGAATTAATTGTGTGAGTTTTGCCCACGATGAGCAAGATCTTGCAAGTCTGTCATATCAGCTTCTATCCACTGTATAAACCAAAAAATCTGTCCAGGGCTCTCCCAAAACTCTCTTCCCATTTGTATATTTATATTGCCTCAGCTGGAGTCATAATAACTCATTTCTTCTATGCTCATCCTAACACCACTGCGCTGTTGCTGCGGTGATCTACAGCTGTGACAGCCGTGAGAGTGATGAATGGAGCACATGGAAAACCATGGGAAATCAGAGGGCAGAGGCCTGCAGCAGGGCACCTGAGCCAGCTGGCAAGGAGAAGAAGGGAGTGAAGAGCACATGAATGAGCTTGACTGAAGCAGACTAAAAAGGAAGGGGAAAATGAAACACAGAAAGGGGAAAATGGAACACAGAATAAGGGTAGCAGAGACACTGGCTTTATGGTGAGGCAGGAAGTAGGGATTTGGTAGACAATTTGTTTTACTACAGACTTCCCAAACAACTCTAGCCAAGTCATCCCACCGGTTTGAACATCAGTTTCTCTTCTGTAAAAAGTTTCTGAGAGAGGAACTGTCACAAAATGTCATGGGCCAGGGGGAATATAAAACAGAATGGCAACCACTTCTAAGTGATAAAAAACAGGCTGAACAACAACCAGAAAAAATAAAAGCTTTTATCTGAACAGTCTCAAAAAAGTCACAGTTCATGGAGGAAAGCAAACAGAAACAGACTGTGAAGGAGTTGAATCCCTTTCTGCTTGTCTCCATGATGGATCTATACACAATATATGCAGTTACTATACTTTTAGGAAGCTCTTTCAGCTCATTTGTTGGCATCAGCATTGCAGGGCTTATCCCCAGCTGGCAAATGTGGTGTTATCTCATGTCCCGCAGCATCAGAGAAGGACACGGGCTTTCTGCTGTGTTTTCCTTTCCCTGCTGACATTCTCCTCCCACCAGGTGTTTTCTGTGTTGTTTTGCACCCTGAGTTCTACTGGTGTGGCTGAAAGCACTGACTTTAATTTAGGTAAAGTGGAGAAGACCTCTTGGATATGGATGCTGCCAAAGTGGTTTGTGATTAGGTAACTATAGCCCTGGAAGCCTCTCAGACACTGAGTGCTATCACAGGAAGTCACAGAACAAAATGTCTTTCATTTGAATGAAATATTTTTAAAGCATCTGGCCTCTTTCCTTGCTTGTCCCATTAGAGACTGTTTCTAAACCTGATGGCTAGAAGCTTTCTTTTAATTTCTAGGGTAAATTCCTTTATGGTCACTTTAGTCCCAGTTGTTCTTGGGATGTCCTTCAGCTGTAATAATCTTCTAATTTTTACATTTCAATAGATTTACAGACAGGAAATCTAGCCACTCTCATCCTTCACTTTCCTGGCTGTAAAAGCCAGTCTCTCTTAGTCTCTCTGCATAGGCTGGGAGGCTCCCTGGCCCTGGTATCATGTGCTCACTCTTCTCTTCACCTTTTCCCACTGGAAGCCATATTTCTAGGAAGTGAACAAGAATTGTACTCTGTTTTTCAGATGAGATCTCTCCTGAGTCCTGCATACCATTAATCACTCTTCCTATTATTTATCTTTACACAATTGCAACATTTTGGGGCTCACAGTCACTGTGCAATGAGAGTGTAGTATATTAAGTGCAAGTTTTTGTCATTCTCTGGCATTTCCAGCTGTTGAGCCACAACAATGTTGCTGTTACAGAAGCTGACACATTCCTGCATATTAAAGCTAAGCCACTAGGAAAGCCAGCTACTGAATCCCACTCTTCCAAACAGACACCTTCCCTTTCTGTACAACCTGCCTTTGTCTCCCCATCAGCCAGCTCTTTATCTACCTTCTAACCTTTTCATAACTTCTATTTTAGCTATTAGTTTCACTTATGGCACTATGTCAAGTACTTTATTGTAGTCTGGACAGAGAAGATCTCTATCATTTCCTCAATCCAAAACAGTTGTTTTGTCAAAGAGAAATTCTGAGTTATTCTGGCATGCTCTGCCTTTGACAAACTAATATTGCATTGTTCCTCACTGTTCATTTGCCTCCGGGCTTTTTTAAATTATTCCCTCCTACAGATTGGCTCTAAAGCTGTAGGCACTGTGGCGGTCAGAAGAATGGGTCTGCATTTCCCTAGATTACACCCTTTTCCTTTTCTTAGAGACAACAGAAGCACTGCATCTGTTATTCTGCAGTCAGACAGTGCCACCACCAACTTGACAGATTAATTAAAAATCCGCCCTGTAAGATTTGCCATTTCATATGCCAGCTATCTCAATATTCTGAGATATTCTGGTGCCTGTGACTGGAGCTGATCAAGATGCTTACGTTCCTGTTTCATCTCAAATGCAGTCATTTCCTTTTCTGTACACACAGTGTTTGCCCCATATTCTCCTTTGCCAGAATTACTGAAAACTGGAGTGTTACCCATTTAATTCATGTTGTCCTTGGGTCACACCTATGATCCCCTCATTACTCTCCCCAAGCATGCACAGGTCCTTTCCACATCATGTCACAAAGGAATCATTTGTTGTTTCTTTTACTTGCCTTCGTGAGATGTATCTCAGGCTGGCCTTTTATCATTCTTAATTAACTTTTACTGTTCCAGCCCTCTTGCCCCCCAGCTCATAGCAACCCTTGCAGTGATCTGCTGCTTACTTCTGGTGCAGCCTGTGCTTTCTGAGCTACATCACTCTAAAGGACCACTGACAGCATCAGTTTGGAGCCAATATAAAAGAGATGTCACAGGGACTGTCCTGGGTTTAACATCAGCCATGTTCTAAACTATTAAAAATTAAATGTGTTCAACAAGTGTGTGAAGGTACGCCCTAAATCCTTCACTGAGATTTAAATGAAAGCCTTTCTGCCCACGACCCAGTTGCTCTGGGTCAGGGAGAAAGAAGTATTTTTCTCTCCTTGCCTGTTCTACATGTTCACTTATTTTGTAGATTGTCTCTTTTGTATTTTTAGAAGTGGATGTTGCTAGGGCAACCAAACTAGCTGAACATTTTGTTTCCCTAAGAACAATACATGTTTAAATATTCAGGCAATTTTCCATTGTTCGGCAGAAATGGTGAGATCAGTCAGATTATCCAGACCAGATGAGGGAAGTTTAGGTTGGCCTTCTCTTACATGTAAAAGCCTTCAGTGTGCTGACAGCCATCCAACAGCTCTGTCCAAGGAGGAGCAATACACAGCAGACACACAGACTACCCTCATAAACGGGGAAAGGTTTTAGTTTGTTTCCTTCTGTTACACTCCCCACAATAAATTAAAGCATGTATGTATTTCCAGGTAGAGGAGTTACACTCAGCCCTGTGCTGTGCCTGACACAGGGCCTGCTCCTGCTCTGAAAGCACAGCATCAGATAATGACAGTATCCTACAGGTCAGAAGGGACAAAGAAAAGATCTATCCACTTTACCACACCCTTCCCTCTTGCTGAATCCATGACTTTCAGGTATATTTCAAGCATCTGGAAAAGATTTAGAATACTCCTACCCTACAATATTCCAGCTGCTTGCTGATTCACCCAAAACTGGGCTGGTGATGGGATCCTGCGAGCGACTCCCACTTACCTGTACAAAGCTCACCAGCCTGGCTTTCTGGCTGACTTTGCACCAGAGCAGATTCAGAAGGGGCTGGCACAGCCCATCCCACTGGCTGATCTGTGATGGCAGGAACTCCCACATTGTAAGTGGTGTCGAACAAAGTGCAGTGCTCTTGCCCTGCAAGAGAGCCAGAACCACGCACCGAGACTGAGATACCTCGAAGTCTGCTTATGACATGAATATTTTCTAGGGAGATCACTAAGTGCGCTTAGTTTCACTTTTCCCTCTGGCATTGTGAGATGGCCAAAACTATAAAAACCTAAAGAAAACATGATTCTGGCTTAAAAACGTTTTTCAAAGACGTGCCAAATACTATTATAATGCAGAAAACACCAGGAGGGGAAGGGGGAAGAGAAGAAATAAAATAGATTAAAAGTGTGAAAAGTGGTCAGCATGTGCGACTGCAAAAGGCATAGAGGTACAGAACCCACGGCACAGTGAGGAAAGGGGATGATCCAGAAGCAGGGAGCAGCCTGATGCTAAAGCACAGAAGGCACAGAGGAGAGTCACAGTGGGAAGCTAAGCGAGGAGTGCAGGACTGAAGCTGTCAGTGACAGCAGAGACGCTGCACAGCGGAGCAGGCACTCCTCCACTGAGTGACACACAGCACACGCCTGACTGACGAGTGTTACTACGAGATGGAGCTACTGATCCTTTCCAATATCTAGCTCCGGAAATGTGCTACTCCTTCTCCCTTCTAAATATCTTTTCAGGAGACAGGACCAACAGACAATTAACACTGGCTTGCAAGTCATCCATCTGAAAAGAGAACTTTAGAAACCACTTGTTTTTCATATTTCGGTAGTTTATGTGTGTATATTTGTGCTGTTCTCTTTCTCTTTTTTAAAAGTGAAGCACATCACCTAGAGCATTCAAATACTTTGGCCTAACAACTAATCAGTGCAAGGAGGGTTATGCTGTTCAAAGGACAATGGGAAAGTTGTCTGGTTTATCTAGGCCAGATCCAAGCATATCAAACAGTATGAGAAGTGTCCTAGGATTGCCAAAGATACTGGGTTGAAACGGCAGTGTTTAGTTTTCAGGAAACCAGCTGGTTCCTAGGATGATGGACAGCTGGGGAAAGTCTGAATAACTAGAAAAGGCCGTGAATCCTGGGTTAGCTTGGAATCCACGGGAGCCATAAAAGAGCCATACAAGTCACAGAACACCTAGCTCCAAGACAAGCTGGTCTGTTTGGCTGTTTTCCAACCCCATAATTTCTCCTGAAAGACAAGAATAACAAGACAAGAAAGACGAGAAGACAAGATTAGATGTGGCCCAGGATGGATACACATCACATCACATCACAGACAGGTAAACTGCTGCCAAAAGCACTGCTTGGGAAGATTTCCATTGTGTCTCTCCTTTACAGCCCTCACTCTCCCTGCAGACTGGACTGCCTACCTGACTATCTTAAGCCCAGCGCCTGACCAAGCTGGAGGACCAGGAGGAAGGTCAAAGTCCAAAACAGGGCTCACGGGTGAGCAAACTCTTTAGGCAGAGACAAGGGTCTAGCAGGTGCTTAGAACATGGCAAATAAAAAGATGGAACTTTTGGCAGAATGGCAGAAAAGAGTTATTCAGAGGTCCGGGAAAGGGGCAGATTGGTGCACCCCAGACTCACAGTGACAGAGGTTGGTCAGAGTCATGATCCTTCACACTACAATATATCTGACTGCAAAAAAAAGGTGATAGTTTCAACTTTTGCCCATGGTCTACTGAAACTTTGGTGCAACCAGGATATGGAGCAGCTGAGCTTAACATTCTCCCGGGGCAGCCAATAGTAGGGAGTGAAGGAGGGGGAAAAAGAATTGCAAAGTACAGCCTGGAGTGCACTGGGAAAGGGTACCAAAGGGACAAGCAGCAGAGGAAAAATACAAGGTGTGCTTGCTCTCAGTGCAGCCTATTCTTGGAGCATCAGTAAACAACAAATCCTTTGCTTCATCCCTACTGATTCGTTAAATGTCAGTGTCCTTGCCCCTGCCAGGTGTTAGCTATAAATAATTCTGTCACCAAACTACCTCATGTGCCCCAAAAGGGAAGAGTGAGCAGAACAGGACCAAAACCCAGAAGGGATTATTTAAGAAACAGCACCTACTATGTAAGTAATCAACTACTTGCTCACCACAGACACCATCAGGAGAAAGAAAGGAGAAGGTCCCCCAGCACTACTGTTGGATCAGAGCCAACACAGTGGTGCACCCACAGTGCCAGTTGTGCCAGACATCTGCAGTGAGTCTCTCTGGGGCACGAGCAGAAGCCCAGGGATGTCGCTGCACAGTTTATTGTACGTTTCACATAAGCCAGGATAAGTTTCAAGACCCGGCACTGCCAGTGGTATTACTCATATCACTTTGAGAAAATGCCCTCCATCTGTCTCAGTTTCTTCACCTGTGAAACAGAACCTGATAGTGGCTTTGCAATGCATGACTGCTTTTCTGGCCCTGGCTTCTCCACCTGCTCTACAGCTGCCAGCACTGCAGTCTGCAGGTGGGTCTGCTTTCTGTAGCCTTAAGGGAGGCAGCTTTTGCTATAAGAGACCGTGGCTGTACAAACACATGAGCAGAGCAGTCAGTGCTACTGTTATTATTACAGACAGCAGTAGTGGCTGATATTTTCTCTGAAAATGTGATTATGGCCCAGAGAAGGCAGCTGGTGCAGACACAGAAGACATGCATGCCTACCGCTTTCAAATCCTATTTGTATTCATAAATGTGAACTTGCTGCAAGGTGATTTACTCCTACCTTTCAGTTAGCCAGGTAAAATACCCTCTCTGAATACCATACAAAAATATCTGAATAGTTCCTTTGTGACCATTCCCCAGTGTAGCCATCCCCTGATGAGGCTCTGTGGCCTCTGCACGCACCTTGAATGCTCCATCTAACCTGGGAGAACCACCTCTGTCACACATAGCAGAAAGGAGACTTTGCATAAAGGAGCAACCAGAAACTGCACTGAGGACAGATACTGTTCTGCACAGAGTAGTGAGCCTCCCAAATGATTTTTACTATCAGTTTTCTGAGGACAGCACCTTTATATTCAGTTGAAATAAGAAACACAGCTGTGGGCTTAGGGAGTTATATGGATGAGATTACTTCTTTCTCTTTTTTTACACACCTGCTCTCCCAACTACTGTTTTTATTAAGCATTTAGGGAACAGGAGGAAGGGGACCAGGAGAAGAGGGGATGAAACAGCAAAACTGAAGGCAGATGCCCATGTTAGTCTTGTGAAGTAGCTAATCAGATTTTCTTTCTACACAGTAACTTGAATTTTGCCATGCAAAAGGAAGAAATTTAAAATAAAGCTGTGACTCTGTTGTTCTCACCAACAGAGCAAATCACATTTTAAAAAATGTTGCACACTCAAAAATGAATGATAAGGTTTTCAAAAGTGAGCAAAAGGGAGGTTTGGATTTCACTCCAGATTTCACTAGTTCCTCACTACTCGGACACACTCCTGATTTCAGTGCCATGAGTAAGAGACGTTACATAACTATGCAAAATGCCAGAGATGTGGGGGCACGAATCCTGTCGGGGCTCAGGTATTAGACTATGACTCTGAAAATATTGCCATGATTTCCATAGCAAATCCACTGAGTCATGGAAATGTTAGGGATTATTCACACTGTGGGAGGAGCTAAGGAAACCCAGATCTGGAAGGAGAACTTTTGCATGAGCCAGCTTCTGCTTAAGGCAAGCAGAGAGCACTTTCTGATCTATCTGCAAATAGAAGATTTGAAAGCCTAAATGTCCTTTCAACTAATTGCACACCATGAACAAATGTTTTTACACACCCTTCCCCCTCTATCTTGGGTACCTGTGTACAAGGATGCCTTAGGTATCACCCCATATTCAACCAGCCTGGCTCTCCTAGAGCTTTTTTATACTGCAAAGAATTGGCAGCATATTTATCCTTACATTGGCCAACCAGACTGGAACTTCTTGACAGCAGGCCCAGGGCTGAGGACATAGAGATGAGAGAGGAGGATCTCCATGAGTGAGGGGATCTCCACACAGGCTTGAACAAGCAGCTGTTTGCTTTGATTTCAGAGTGATAACAATCCTCCAAATGGCATCTTAGGGCTCAGCTGCTGCAACACTGTTTTTGGAATCAAATTACTAGAAAGGTCAAAATCATTAACATGTGCTTTAGGAAGAGGGAAAATACCAGGCAAAACCTGTAAGCTTCCACTGCTGAAATATGTCCCCTGGACTGGCAGATGCTAGTATTTTCTTCCTTTCACTGTAGGCAGAAGGGTGTCCTCTCACCAAGGGAACAGAGAAGGAGGTCATTCTTCTTGGAGTTCTTTCAAAAATGTGCAAGGAGGCAGAGACTCTTGTGACTTTTTCATAATTTAAAAGGCACAAAACAGTGTTAGAGGGAGTGAATGACTAGATTATGCTCCTCTTACCTGACACACCCCTAACCCGTGCACTCTCTGTAGAGCCTCTTTGGCACTGTTGGGCATGATTGTCCCAGTGTTAAAAATGTATATACTTATTATTGCTCCTACATTCAGCAGGAGGAAATGACTGTGGAGTTGGTGCTACAGCCAAAGGACAAGACCTAAGAAGAGAATTTCGGTCATGCCTCCATTACATGTGCTGGGGCATAAGCATAATAATTACACTGCAGCTGTTCTTCAACAAGAAGTGTTAAAAAATAGGAGGAAAAAAGAGCAGAGAAATGCTTCCACAATGTTTGAGCTACAGCTTTGTCTTCCCTGTTTACCAGACACCTCTGTGAGGCCATCTGAAGACACCTGATGCCTCAGCATTGCATTAATCATCAAGGTAGCTGGCAGATCAGGGCAATGTATTTTCCTTTTGAAAGCATTCAAAGGAAAGTTAAAACATCTGTTGAGAAACAGTGTAGAGTTCCTAATGGAGGCTTATTTCAGATGCATCATGAATACTTTTCCTCTTTGAGCTGGGCCTCACTAATTAAAAGCCAATCTTACATTCTCCAAGATATGACTAAGGCAAAACTGAACACAAGGAGGAGACTGTGCTCAGTCTGTGTTCTCTGCCCTAAATTTTAAGGTTTATCAAGACAAACAGTGTACATACAGGCCTCTCTCCCACTGCTGCATTCAACCATCTCTTCCCATGCAAGTAAGCTGCCTCTGCATTCCATGCCCCAGTGCTGCTTTCATATTGTCCTGCATATCATGGATAGATAATAGGATTCACCTTGATATGACAGCACCAGTGTCTCTAAAGTAATCTGGCCCATGAAAAATCATCTTTCTAATCCTTGAGAATGTCATGTGTATTAGCTGCAGCCTTTCTGGTATGAATTCTCCAGAGTGGATTCAATTTCACACAAGTCCTAGCAAGACAGACCATCCTAGGCTAGGAATTCATACCCTTCACAGCCTTTAATCTTCAGAGAGACAAGCAACCACTGCTTTCCCCATAGCATCCACCTTTAAACCTATATATAATTTTTCCTTCCTAGAGCAGGGAGGTTTGACCTTGGAATTTGGAGGTCAAATGCTTTAAACTGTCTTGCCCTATATCTCCCTTTCATATTTGAACATCTTTATGTACAACACTGCTGGTTCACATACAGTCTTCACCTTCACCTGCATCATTAAGTTAAGCTTTTCCACAGCATTTTTCCTCATCCATTTCCCCTTGACCCACAAAATCCTGTCACCTGAGTTTAATGAGCCATGGAACTTGGCTTTGGTTCAGGTTGTTAGCCACTGTGTTCAAAACTGTTAGTCTTCCAGTGCTTTCCCATAACTTCCCTTGGGCTGCCTATTCTTGGCCAGCTACCTACTCATGAATTCCACATCAGAAACGAGCCCTCACCAAGACAGTACACACCAGGCTTAAATCCACCTCGGTGCAGTCTGATGGACAGGCAATACTTGCAGTATTCCTATGGAGACAAGCAGACCGGGTTCCAGTTACCCAGAAGAGAATGGATCCCTGGGGTGCTGCAGGGCTGAGGACCAGGGAGGTGCTCACAGAAGCCCTCCAGCCTCACCTGAGTGAGCACCGAAGGACATGCTCCAGTACAGCTGGCACACATGTATTTGTGTGTCCTAGCTGCATCTGGCCCAAGGTCATGAACAGCAAAAATGTACCTCTCATGCCTTTTACTCTTCTGAGAGTTCACCTTTGCTGTATGCTTTGCATGCCCCTTGTTTCAGTTGCAACAAGATTATTCTTACACTTATTGCAGACCACTGTGCCACAGTCTGACTTTTTTCTTTTTTTTATCACTGCTTTGCATTGCTGCATTGGTTAAAATACTGCTACTGCAATCAAATATTTTGGTTAACAACTGAATAAATGCTTGAAGACATGAATAATTACCCTAATTCACTCCATTAATCCTGCACACAAAATTTAAAGACTCTTGCAAGCACCCCCACTGGAGAAAATACATCAGAAACAAAATACTAGGGAAGATGTTACTCTGTGCTCAGGAAAGACAATTCAGGAAGGTTGCATAGAGGTCACATTTAGTTTGCTTTTAATGTTTTGGAAGGGGAGCATCTTTTAAACTTTCAGAAGTGGGTACTTGTCTCAGGACAGTACCTCCTTGGCTCCACTTTCTCCAGTGGAGACTCCTCACTCTTTAGACCTGGACAGTTATTTGGACCAGAGTGAAATAGCTGTAGTCATGACCTTGCTCTCACCTTTCCCAGTTACCACCAATTTCTTTGACAGTTAGTACTTTTGGGGGCAGTGGGAGGCTTGTGTCCACCTTAAAATGAGGTCAGAATTTGTCTTTATGCAGGAATATAGCAGATGTAGTGAAAACACAAATCCTCTGCTCCTCTTTTCTCTCTGGGGACTTTGGCAGCCAGCATGTCCATGCAGAATTTCCTCAAGGAATGGAAAGGGCTCAGAAATGAAAGAACTGGCTTCAGGCCAACACTTGGTCCTTCAGGCAAGCTCCTGCGATGCCCTATATGTGAAATGAATTGCAGACCTCTGCCTCTGGGGGAATTAGAGTTAATAGCTTAATGTTCTCAAAAAAAAGGAAAAAAAAAAAAAAGCCATGCAGGCATTTTGAACCTCCTCACTGCTGGGCTGTGCATTTCCTTCTTAAAGCAGTTTCAGGAGACATGGTTGTTAGGGAGAGGGAGTAGGATCCCATTTTGGATGCAGATTTCAGTGCTGAATTGAAGGTCTTACGGTCTCATGATGCCAGGGCAGCAGCAGTAGTATCTGGCCAGTCCTTTTGCAGTGATCATCAGATGACCTTGAGATTTACCCGACCAGGGCAGTACGGTTTCTATAAATATTACATTTTCCAGGATCGTGTTTTCAGCTGTACCAGAGACAATCCTAGTGAAGAATTAATTCAGTTGGGCATACCCTCCATTCCTTCTCACCCCTTCCCTCTCCCCCCACACTGGCCCTCCCTTACTCTGGGTTGTAAAAAAAGCCTCTGAGATTTCTCTTTTAGCACTGACCTTCTGAGCTATCTAATGATGAAGATAGGAAGAGGCTGCAACCAGACAGTGGGAAAAAAAAAAAAAACCCTTTTGCTAGCAGGGAAATGTGTGAGTAATATACACACTGTTGGACGGTGGCCAAATCACTCTAGTAACGGCTGTTAGTTCCCCTTACCAAGAAAATGATCAAATGAGAAAGAGGAGCTGCAGTCGGGTGTCAGAAATGCTGAGTCGCAACGGAGAGTGCCGCATCCGATGGAAATTTACCCAGGAGCCAGCGACCTTCACACGCTGGGGACGAGGACTGAGGGCTTGTAGGGATACCCTGCCCTCACTCACGCACTGCTGTACTACCTCCACGTCACCACCCAGGCAGAGCACTCCCTGGAAAAGCAGACCAGGAGATGAGCTCCAAGACAGAGTGGGCTGCCAGGACAGGCTCCACGGCACGAAACAGGGTACTGCTCTACACAGTGTGCAAGGATGTCTGGCCCCACAGCACTGCCTAGTCCTCGGGGATTACTTGCCTCAGGTAATTAATTGCTGCTCATCTGGCCCCTCCCCTGCTGCTTTGGACACATGGTCCTGAAATGAGACAGCTGGGTCCAGCTGACCCATACCTGGGGCTACCATGACAGGAGACAGCAGGCAGCAAAGGCGGCTTCACAGCTCCCTGCTTTTAGGGCTGTGCCTTGGGTTGAGGTAGAGGTTCCCCAGCAGCTGCTTCAGTGCATGCCCCGTAGCCATTTTCACACGATTTCAGGCCCATGTTAGAAGCAGAATGCAGGAATACTCTGGCTTCACCCTTGTCAGAGGGTCTTGGGTTTGGGATACCACCAGAACATCTCATCCTCTCTCCCACGTACTATGGCATAATCAATGGCTTTGCCTGCAAGTTTTCAGCCTCTGCCTGAAAGACGATGATAAGTGGGGGAGGATGTGCAATAATGCCAGGGGACAAAGGCAAGACAGTAAGCAAGAGTTGTAGTTCAAAACAGAGGACAACTACTTGCATCGAGCTAAAAGATGGAAAAAAGAGGAGAGGTAGCTGGTGCTGCAATGATGGGGATGCTGGCTAGATGGTGCTAGCACATACTCCTGTGCTTTTGACGTGAACTAGTACAACATTATTACTGCTTTTCCTTCAGACAGAGGTTTCATTTCCATTGCAAGAGCTGGAGAAACTACTCTCTGCTGATGGTATTGCTAATAGAGAACTGGTAGTCCCCAGTGGAGTTCTCGTCCCTGTCAAAGATGAAGGGCTTCTGGAATATGAGAAAGATAATGCTGTCTTTGCAGCACAGGGGAATGATAAGCAGCCGTCTCAACCCAGTACTCCTGTGTTGGCTAAACACGACACAAAATATGATACCCGCCTGACGTCATCCCTGAAATCACCCCTTCTCGCGCTGTGCTGCAGAAACTTGTTCTTAATCCTCTGGACTAGACTGGATTAGGCTCTCCTGGCTGTGCTAATAGAGCCGGCTCCAGTCACCAAGGCAACCACAGGCTCCTCAGCCTCCGCAAGGAGCGCATCCACGTGGTGAGGTGAAGATCCTGGCTCCAGCACACCCAGTCCTGCAATCCACACCCTTTTCATTTGTACATTGTGCTTTTTATTTGGCTGTATCCTGCTTGTGGCAGAGCATCTGTACGGCTCTTCAGAAGATCCAGGACCAGGTATGAGAGATCCTGTGCCTACTGTGGTGAAAACCAGTGGGCTTCTGGGACACCTACTGGTGGACTAGTGCTTGACACACAAGGTCCTGAGAAGTCTGGACTATTTCCAAACTCCAGAGCTTGGATTAAATGTCTCCAAGTTCTCTTAGTGAATATCCGTGATGAACAACACAGGCTGAGGGTAAATGAGCTCTTGAATATAGGTTCAGATCTAAAACAAACTCCCAATATATTATGGCTTACACAGAGCCCAGCTACCACTAGAGGGAACAGAAGGCCACAGTGAATGACAAAATTACAAGATTCCTCTCTAAAATGAATGCAGTGGATGAGAAAATACTAGTAGACATGCTCCATCAGAACTGGAGATGATCTCCTGATCTGGTAAGAGGAGGAAGTGGAGACTGGACGTAGAGAACAAGTAGGGGTTTTGTATCTTTGCCTGTCCTCCAAGCCCCATCACCAGCTCCTCCTACAGGCAGAGGATTAAAAGCAGACACCTTACATCCAAGTCTCCCTGAAGCAGTTGATAGGAGATTAGGCAAAGCTACAGGCTAGGATAGCATATATTTGGCAGAAAAGAAGATATCACCTTTTTTGTATGTATCAAAAAGCTTACAAGCATCCCAAACCCTATCTTTGCAACAGGCATATGTTGCACATGGAAGCAGAACCAGCTGGGTTTGCTATCCTGGGCTCGCTCCTGGGTGCTCTGTGAACACATAGCTCTGCTCTGGGCTGCACTGTCCAGCCAGCCTTGTCATGCACAACAGTGGAAAAAGAAATAACCAATATCCCCAGGCAGAAAGTGGAAGTAAAATTTTTTTCCGAGAAGTTAGAAATAACCTCAGCTTCAGCAGCCAGTTATCCAGAACTGAGAGAAATGGGAACTAACAATTGAGACTAAACCGTACAAATCTCTCCAAGTCCTTGCCTGTCCTCAGGGTTAGCAAGGAAAGGGCTTCATCAGTCCCTGCTGCTGACTGCTCCTTCAGAGCTGTTCACACTGCCATAGGTATCCTTTGGTGTGTGCTGGGACAAGAGCAGGGTGCCTTGCTGGGTACCCTGATTCCAGGCACTTCACAGCAGCCCTTCTGCTGGCTGATGGTGCAGAGCAGCCAGGAGCCAAAATGGATACAAGGCAGAGCAGTCCTCACATAGTAATTCTCCTTCAAGTTTAAGGTTAACTGAATAGTAGTGTGGGAAGGAATTGCACTCTTACTGTCTCTTGTATCAATCATTTCAGCTTCTGTTTAAGTCTTCCCTTTCCTAGCTCATGGATTTACATGCCTTCATCCTCTGTTTTATTATGTCAGGAAAACTGCACTGACTTCCAAAGACTTGCTCCTGATTCACAGTGCTACAATCAAGAGGAGAAGCAGGACTCCACATTATTGTTCCCAGGGATGAATCCTGAAGGTCTCTTGGTCTGTGAAGCAGCTACAGGGAAATTTGTAGTACAAACAGTCCCATTATTTTTGTCCATATGACTCATCTTGATCCTGTTAACTGCTACTAACCTATTTCCTAGGAAATACTTTCTTAGCTTTAGGCCAGAACTGTTTGGTCCTGCCTCCTTCTTATGCACAAGTTTTCCTCTAATACCCCACCTGGCACAGTGAACCATTTCCCCTCATTCACACAAGCAAATCCCATGCAGCCCTGTGCAGCAGGTATCAAGAACCTGCTGGTCACATTGCAGTGAGAAATTCAGTTCAGAGGCCCTCAGCTGAGCAGCAGCCACAGCACAGCTCCAAAGCTAGCTTGTGCATGTGGTTCTTTTCTGGCCTCTCTTTTCTCCAGGAGGAAGAGGAAAACCTTGGGTTAAGTACGGCTACAGTCACCATGGCTGCCTGGCACAGAAATGGAAGCACATGAAATCTAGTCCAGTCCCTGTGATGGCACTTTTCAGGTGGGAAGGTGCCTTTACCCTTTCCTCCCACCCTCAGGGCCAGTCCAGCTACCCCCATTGTCTGCCAAACATGGCAGAAAATTTCTTATCCAGCAGCAAGAATTTCACCCACAGACTGGCTTAGATGTGCACACACACAAGTGTTACTGATGCACTCGTGGCCTGTCTTCCTGTCTTCATCTTCAAATGTCAGTCTCATGGAGGTTCTGGGGCTGACTCACTACAAGCACATACTCTGGCCTGCCCATGACCTGCATGTCTGAGCAATTCTCCTAGGCCAGCTTGATTTCAGACCTTGGCCGTGGGCAGGAATGATATGCCTGGGAATAAAGCTCAACTCCTTTGTCATTGACAAGGAGGCCTCTGGGTATCCTTTGACCTAATGCTGCTGGTGAGATGGGCTGACGTCACAAAACACAGCAGTAGGAACAACTCAGAGGTCAGGGAAATGCCAGCCTGCAGTTTCAGATTTTCTGTAGGGGCAGAATGACCATAAGCCTCTATTTGGATCCCAGTTTAGGCCTGGAATTTGAACCATGAAAAAACAGCAGAGTAGCTGAATCCCAGACCTGGAATTGGGCTTCTTCCTAATCTTTTCAGATAGATGCTTCAGGATTTTTCCATGAGACCCTACACTACCCAAAGAAGAGCATTGTGGCCTCATCCCATAGAGCTGTAGATTCTCTTATCAAATGTTATGTTCAATTCTTGACCTGATCACCATGGGAAGCCTGTTTGTAAAACAAAAGGTATTTTCACAGCACTCAAGGCTAAGAAATTAGATTCTTCTGTATAGCAGATTACTAGCACCTTAGAAAAATCTGGTCTGTCCAGACTTCAGTCATTTCTAGAAGGTTGGGTTTTGTAATACGTTGCCCCCTCAGATGTCACTGGGAGCTTCGCTCTTGATTTCTCTGGGGCCAGGATTTATTTTAAGGGCATTTCATCTTATCAGAAACCAAAAGCACTTCATACACTCTGTGCACATGGGCAGGGAAATGCTGTCTCCATAGGACAACCATGGACCGACGAGACATCCACATGCATATAAAATCACCATGTCAAGGCCCTAATTTTTCTGAAAATGTTTGCCTCCAAGTGCTATGCAAATTAAGCGGTTCACCTTGGCTTCCCTCTGGTGGAAAATAGGCTGAACCAAGAGAGGACTTACAAACAGGACTTGACAAAGTGTGTAATTCTTTTAGAGCAATTAGGGCCCCAGCACGGGATAGGAGCTGTGCATTTCACTACTCTTCCCTGTGTTCGTGTCTTAACATCCACTTGAGAAGTTTAACATTGCTCAATCAACAAAAAATGGCTGAAGCATTTGAATGAAGCAAAGGCCAAACAAAAAATGAACTGTCTCACAAGTCAGCTCTGCAGCTCTTAAGCCAACACTCTTTCCCTTTGGCAGGAAGTCACACCTGAAGAAAGGAGAAGTGAAACTGTGAAACCATACATTACCTTAGCACAACCACACTTAGACAGGTAAGCCTTAGGGAGGTGGGGAGCCCATGCTTGGGATATGGTGACAAACTTGCCATATGCCCAAGGGCCTCACATCAAAATCATGCACTTTAATATCTGCACTGCACATAATCCCTGACAGTCTCTAATTTTGAAGGGACACATAAATATAAATCTAAATAGGGAGTGGGATACATAAATACATACAGTATTTTACTAAATAAATAACTTTTTTCACACCTTTTACCTCACGAGCATATCTTTACCTATGAGATAAGAGTTGTGGTGGTTGTCTGTTTGGAAGCTCCAGTAAGAAATGTTTCTGTCAGACAGCTTTCTTCTCTCTCTCTGATGTTACACAACCAAGGCTGCTGTGGACTGCAAGGTGATGGTCAGTGAACCTCAGCAAGCCGTGAGATGCTCAAGCAGTGCAGACTGGTGATTAAGCATTAACAAACATCAGTCAAAAGTACAGCAAAAGAGGATATCAGAGAGCAGCAAAACACAATCCTGCCGTGAAGTTCCAGTGAGGTACAGAAAATGTCACATCTTCCATGGCAAACCCCTTTCCCTTCCTACTCCTGGCAAATCCTGTCTTCTCTCCAAATGACTTCTCTTTGCAAACAAACAACAGGGGTGAGGTTTACACAAGGGAAATTCTTGACCATGAAATGCAGAATACTAAACACAACATCAGCCTGAAAAGTCCAGCAATCCGTTATCATAAGCTTACATGAGCCACATTTTCCATGTTTCTAAAACACAACCAAAGTAGCTAACATCTCTTATGTGGCAGGAATCCAGAGAAAGAGGCAAGCCAAAGCAAGACTGGGCAGTCCTCCAGCAGAATGGGTTAGCTTCAAAAGCTGAAGTGCACTTAAAACTTTAAGGGGGAACAAGAGGCCAGCTTTAGATGTTGTTTTGTCAACCATACATGGATTTCCAAGCTGATGAGAAGTTCCTCTCGTCAGATTAATACTCCACCATTAGGTTATACATATAAATTATGCCATTTAAGCAACAGGAGCAAGTTTCATCATTCCATCAAACAGCATGGCTGACACTTGCTATTTCCAGTGTACTCTCTGCTCCACATACAGGGTAAATTTCCCCCCATTAGAGTAACTACTACTTCCTTAACAGGAGTCCAGGGCAGATAGTAGAGAGGATTGCTTCTACAAATGAAGAGTGCTTGGGAAATTCTGAGTAAGACAGAATGTTTCTAGCAAGAAGTGGCACAGATGCTGTGACAGTCTCTACTCTTGTGGAAAATAGCCCAGCAAGGAGCTCATTTCTTGTCCCACCTGAAAACTATCATTTCCACCAGTACTAGACCATCTTACATGAGGCTGCTGATCCACTTGGAATTGGCTAAATCCCTTGAGACTCTCCCAGCCATGTTGCTACTCCAGTCACTGATGGATTTCTTGGGTAGAGCTAATTGGAACATGCTGTAAAGTCAGATCACCTAGTAGCCCTCTTATCAGTATGGGGTTACTCTTTCTTACTGCTGTTTTGCCATGCCTTCTTCATACAGATAACTAGTGGCTGATGTAAGACAGGCAAGAAGAAAAATAGGTCTTCAAAATCAAGATTTTTTTCCTCTGAGCACACTTAGAAAAAAGACAGGATTTCAGAGATCTTGTGGTGGTTTTAGGAGAGAGACAGGGAGAGACAAATCATTTTAGGGAAGCTTTGAAAGGTCAAGTAATCCCGGCTTTAGTGATCTGCAGCGTGTATGTTGCATGGAGCAGTATAAAGGGGAAAGGGGCTACAAGCCGGCTTATATCAAGCAAGTGCAGAGAGAAGAGCTATTCACAATACAGAAAAACTGTTGTGACACTTAACCCTGCTCTGCTGACAGCCTTAGTGAAGGGAGAAGGAATTGATTCAGTTTGGAGATTGAACTCCTACCTCTATCCAGGAGTGAATGTGAGGGAGTAGGAGCACTAGGAAAGAGGAGAGGAGTAGAAAGCAAAAAAATTGTTCTTCTCTTATTGAAATTGGCAGACAGCTCCCCTGGTGTCCTCACATTGGCAAAGAGCCTCCCCTCCTCCTTAGCAGCTGCCCCTTGTTTAAATGTATTAAAAACAAGATAACAAATCTATCCAGAAAAGACATTTACACAGTGACTAAAATACAGAGTGCCCACATCAATACAAATCAGAATTTTGAATTGGCTATTCTTACTTCACAGAGTACATAGCCCAGAAGTTTTTAAAATAACCACGCGCAGAATTTATGGGGGTTTTTTTTGAAAGGTAAAGAGGAAAAAATACCAACCAGAAAACTCACTCAAACCCTAAACACTTCCCTTTAACCAGCTGTTGTATACACAGATGATTGTCCTTTTTTGGGAGTGCACTGCAGGGCAAACCCTGAAGATTTCATCCAGGAAGAATCTGGGGGTTTTTTGAATGTGAGAATACTGAAAGAAAATTTCTATAAGGAACCTTTTTTCAAATACAGACTGAGAAAAGATGGGATCCATCCCCACATACTACTGCACATAGCCATACAAAAGATACTGAGTCCAGAAAGTCCCACTGAAAACTGTTCTGAAGTCTACACACACTGCAGAACATTTCAGAATGACCTGTTTACAAAGCAAAATACTAATGGCCTGTAACAAAGTTGAAAGCCAGCACTATAATGGGCCACAGAAAAAAAAAAAAAAGCAGGAGAAACAAGAATTACTGGCAGTGTCCAAGGTCCCTGAAATAGCTGGGAGTTTGCTATGGAATTTCCTAGCTGTTAGCATGTGAAAGAGAAGCAGGACTGGCAGCATGTAAGTCCACATGGCATATGAAGTGTTTGGGTATCAGATCCAGATTCAGAAATATGGAAAACTAACCCCACCTTCAGGGAGAAGACCTGCTGAAGGAGAGGATAAGACATTGGCAAAATGGTAGCAGGAAAGGAAGACAGGAGGGAGAGAAGGCACAAAGAATGGGAATGGCTAAACACAGGGAAAGAAATGGTGGTGAACTGCTGGGGTTTTTAAAATGCCAGTTTCGTTATAAACTCAGCACATGACCTTGATGACAGGTAAACCTTACCATGCTTTTCCTCAGTTCCTCATGTCTGTAGAATAGATACAACATTTCTGTACCTCAAGATTCTTAAATGGAATGTACTAGAAAGCTATAAAATATACAGTGTAAAAAAGTATCAATTAGGCATAAAAGGAAAAAGTCAACTCAGAAAATAATCACTGGTATCTGTGGAAAAATGTCATTTTGGTACCATAAAGAGCTATGCCATTTATATTCTTAAAAACAGGCATGGCTGAGAAAAGCAGCACTCACTTCTTACTAGCTCTGAGGTCCCAGCAGACCTTCCCGCTGAAAGAATAGACACTATAAACAAATAAATGCTGATGTGATTGTGATAGTGACTGATGAAGGAAGATCAGGATCTCATTGTGTTCAGCACTGTGAACACCTAATAATCCTTACTCGAGAGCCTCGTATTTAGACTGTAAGCAAAAGACAGTAAAGGATAGAGTAAGCTGGTGAGAGATGTGTACACAGCAAGGAAATTGCCTTTTCTAATTGGGTTTCATCTTGGTGGAAAGATAAGTGATCCCATCATCCAGGCCTCGTGTTTATAGGAATCTGGATCTGTCTGTTGTGTATGAAAGCAGCCAGCAGTTCTCTGGTGTGGAGGGCAGAGACTGTATCAGGGAATTCATTGAGCAGTAACTGTATGCAAATTATTATTTCTGCAGCGGATGACAGCAAAGAAGGAATTTTGGCAACACCCTCTCCAGGATTTTGCTGTTCCTCAGGGAATCTTCTGACTAAGTGAAGGGCACTTACAAGGTACATTATTTCATTATTTCTGCAGCTTGGGCACTCTTTTGCCTGCAGCGCTGCAGGGATCTTAGCATGCAGCTTGGGATTTTGCCAGTCAGCTCACTGGCGTACTGAAGCGAAGCAATGAAGCCAATGCAGCAAAAATGCTGATTGTACTACAGTCTGGGAGAAATTCTTTTCGTATTCAACTCACGTCAAAGTCTGTTACAACGTCATAAATCCTCTGTAGCAGCAAGAGAGGGACAAGGGAGAGAAGCCTGCTGTCTCCGCTTTTCCTGCACAGTCTATTCTCAGCACTGTGCGTCACGCTCTCCTTCATCGCTCTCCATCACTTCTGCACAGCGCAGGAATATTCTGACATCTGGGTTTGAAGTGTTAAGAGTTAGCAAAGGCCTTTTCCACCACAATCCAAAGACCACAAAAGCCAGAGAGTTTCTTGCTGTCAAACCACGTTTTTGCTCTGAGTAAACTTGACAGAATAAATAGAGAGGCCCCATAGCGCCAATATTAAAAACAATTTTCAGAGTACAAGAGCACTTTAAATGAGGAAAAAATGACACAAGGCTCTTGGAAGAAATAAAAGCAGATGTAAATGTCAAATTCATTTAATGTCAGGAAATCATATATTGAGAGAGACGGGTCCATAGCAGTTATTATAACCACTGGCTAAGAAACGGTTTTGGTTTTCTGCTGAATAGTTGGTAGGTTTTTTTCCCATCTTCTTCCACAATAGCACAAGACTGTGAGTTCACCTGTGAAAAGACAGAGAGCAAGAAGCAAGCAACAATAGTTAATAGCTGGAGAACATGGTTATTTGCTTGGGGTTGCGAGACATCAATTGTCAAATCCATAATGAGACAGTAACTTAACAACTGAGTTTACAGCATCAGGCCAGAAATACCAAAAATGAGCAGAAGGCCAAACAGGAATACGAAGAGACAGAGTAATTTGTTTAAGGATTCAGAACAATAGAGTGGCAGAGCTATCTTGAGCTATGACTAAACCCAGTGTGTCAAGATTTATTAACCCAGGATTCCAGGATTTACTAAACCAGCAACTCCCGCTGAACTGTTGATATTCTGAAACTTAGGTTTAAATACACAATAATATTGTTGGAAGGATGATATAAAAAGGGTTTCAGGCAATCAGCACAGTTCTTTTACCGGGTGCAAGGTTGCCATCTGGAGAGCTGCAGCACTGCTGGGCTAGGGACACTGATAGTTTCACAGGCAATTGGTCTAACCCACTGCTGACATAAAAGAACATTAGTGCACTCTTTTTAATTGCTGGGTTTTGGACTTGTCATAAAAATAACGAGGTGAGAGCTGGCAAATGTGTCTAATATAGGCTGGGAAACAATCTGGCTTTCATTGCATGTGTGGCATGCATCTGCATCCATGCTGCTAAGCAGTCTAATGTCACAGAGACAGGACATGCCTCCTAAAGTGAAAAATACACCATTTTCAATATCATGCTTTGAAGAGTATAGTGATAAAGAGAGCTTAAGAACAAGGAGGGCTCAAGTAGCAGAGTAACAGCAGCTTTGATTGGGTTACCAAGTTCCTCTGGTCACAAAGATGTTACATTAGGGTTGTGTAACTTCTGTTTGCAGGTGGAAAAATGACAGGCTGTGCATTCTCCATCCTTGGAGATATTGAAAACTGGATAAAGCTGTGAGCAATCTAGTCAGATCTTCAGCCAACCCTGATTTTAACAAGAGGTTGATCCAGAAACCTCCAGAGGTGTCTTCCAATCTGAACTATGCTGTGCCCATTGCAACATAAGGGTGGTGTGGTGTTGCTGCCCATGCTTAGTAGAATAGCAACTTCTGGCCTTTATTTCCTGTCCAGAGCCAAGTATTAGATGTCTGCTGAAGACAAACTCTTCCATTTTTCATGCTTCACCAGAAAGAGTCACTGGGTATGGCTACAGAAGCAGCTCAATCCCATAGCGCAAGATTTATCCACAGGCATTTCCAGTTAGCTTAAATCGTGAGCTCCTAAACCAATGAGTGCTGACACTTTGCATTGCCTTGTGTGGACATAAAATGTAGCCAGGCATTTAAGTAATGAGCAGAAATTTCTGTTAATCTTGTCATATTCCCTTGAAGGCTGTCATGAACTACAACACAAACTATTCCCTAGTGCCTGTCATGCCTCACCTTATGAATAAACCAAACACACAACTTTGCTTCCAGAGATATTTTAGAGTTCTGCTGATTCTTTTTTGTTGTTTCCATTTTTGTTGTTATCTTTCCATTTACTGGCAAGTATTTTCTCTTCATTTATGCATATAAACCACAAAATAACACCAAGGTTATGCACTCTCAAGGCTACTCTTCCACAGACACGCAGTCTTTTCTCATGGTGAGCAGTGGTTGCAAATGTACCAAAGCTGAGAAGAGACACAGGGAGCACGCTGCTAATAAAGTTGTTAGAGCTCTCAGTGCAAAAAAATAACCTAGAATGAAGCACAAAGAAAAGGACAGATTATTCTGTGGATGCAGTTGGCAAACCATCAGAATTTGATGTGGTTAGAAAAGCTTAACCCAGTAATAGCTATGTGGGCACTTTCCTGCTTCTCGGTGAGCACAGATACTGCTGGTACCTAGTGCGGTGTCCGGCACACCGACAAAACACAAGAGTGCTCATACAAACATGGCCTGCCACGTGGGTTGGCATAAGGCTCAGTAAGCTGTGTGGGGCAAAGGCAAACGTGTTTGAAAGTTGAGAGCAGCCTCAGAAACTTCGTGGCTCAAGCATATAAAGACCAGAGAAAAAAACTAGTGTTTCAGAGGCTCTCAGTTATGCTTCTTGTGGCAATGAGCAGGAGCAGTTCTGGCCCAGCCTCACAGAGAAGCAAAATCGAGAAGCAGGCAATTTGTAGCAATAGTGGTATTTGTAACTGCTTGCAAGTACAAGGGGATGGGAGAGAAGCACACAGTGGATCACAACTAATTACGGCAGTGCAGAACTACTGCAAAAAAAAGGGCATCGCCTCATCCTAAAGGACTAGGGGGACCAGCTTTTGTGAACATCAGAGTAAAAAAAGCTGTACCTTGACAGGACGGTGCAGAATGGGATAAGTAAATACATTTTTGGTTATATGTGAACTCTATCAGAATGGTATCTGAGCCAGGGCTGTGTCAAACCTGCCTGTCACACTCACTGAAATAGTTCATCACCCAGTTGAACTGCAGGACTACCAGGACCTTCATTACCTGACTGTGCTCTATTTGTTTGAGAAGATAGAATGACCACAGAGACTGGGTGTCAGACATTGTCGCACTCTCTGTATTCCTATTTTTTGTCTGCAACCCCAGATATTTCCCAGGCGAAGGCAACCTTCCAGTGAGCTGTCAGTGCTGTCACCTCTGTACAGCAGCAGAGCACGAGTTGCACCTAATTAGCTGAACAAAATAACAAGGATGACCTCCAGCCACCCCCTGCTTGAAAGACAATGAAGCAAGATCCGTAAATGCCACGTAAAGAGGGACTTGGCAACAGCAGCTGCCAGTCACACTTGGAGAAAGTCTATAAGCAAAGGTGAGGAACTTGCAGCATGAGAAGGCAGATCTGACGTGGCTTTCATCCACCTGGCTGAGACACCCACAGCAACAAAGACAGGGAGTCTTAGCAGCACGAACCAATGGCCACACAAAGAGGCAGGGACCCCAGTGACTCTCTACTCTGCAGTGCTGGCACAGGGGGTAAGTCCCAGAAGGAGGGGAAGAAGAGAGCCGTGCACAGAACAGCAGGGTCTTTTCTGAGGCTGAGCAGACAGCCCTCAACTGGCACAACCACAGAGAGCCGAATTTATCATCCACCCACAGACTCTGGGACTGCCGGCTTGAGCACTCTCATTAGCAGCTTCAGTTCTCATGGGCAGCAAAAGAGGGGTGGCATGTAGGGAGGAAGGAGGGTGAAGCAGCCTGGGAGCTGGGAGGACACAAGGACAACAAGGCAAGGTGAGTCAAGGAGCCAGTTACCACCACAGGACCGTGGTATTATCTCGGTGCAAATGTCAAGGAGCTGCTTCCGGAGCAGGACAATCTGTCCTGTAAAGACAGGGTTAATTTTTAATTGGCAGAGAGCTTCTGGGACTTTTTCACTTCCACTGTCAAATCTCTGGGGCTAGCAGTTGCTAATTACAATAATATGAGGTGACAGTCACATGAGGAATGACGGATTGCTGAGCAGGGCTGAAAATCCAGAAGGTTAGCTCACAATGAATTATAGTGGCAGGGTGCAGAAGCCCTTTCCCCAGATCTTCTTTTCCGGTCTCCCCACTTCTTCCCCCACCATCTGCAGCATCTCAAAAGCAAAACGGTAAAGAGAAATCATTCTCATGACTAGAATGCAAAACAGATGGAGGGCGCCAGGAGCTGGGTTTCAGTGTCACTCCAGCTATCCAAATTCACAAAGCACACGGCCAAAAGGGACCAAATAAGCATCTCATTTCATTTCCCACATAACATGGGCTGCCAGACAGCACCTGACTTTAGTGACTGTTAAAGAAAAATCATTATGAACTCTTAGGATTATATTTTGACACAAAGAAGCCTACACAAAGAAAGCAGGAAACTAGAATAAAACACCACAAGCTATGAGTGTTCCTACTCAGCATTCATTTTGCATGGGCCTGAAAGGTCATGCAGAGATAGGGTCCTTCGCATGTAAAACTGAGATACTTCTAAGTCACAGTCTCAGCTCTTTTTTCCCCTTATCTAGCTCAGAAAAAAAATGGCTTTGGTTCAGCCCATTCCCATGACCAGCAAGTGAATTACAGCTACTGCAATTCTCACATAAAGGATCAGTTCAGCCCTGACCTCAGACTTACCCCATAGGTCTGTGCAGAATTATGAGTGATTAGTTCAGATTTTCCCCTCCAGCATTTCACAGTGATGCTATGAACTGTTGGTTACAGACTATGCTGGAGAAAGCCATGTGAGAACTTTCCAATGATACCAAAATTCTCTGAAGGAGGAACCCACTCCCCACCCAAAACGGATGGTTTCCATGACAAGCATCACAGCTGACTGATCTCTTAACACTGTTCAATCAGACACCTACAGTCACACCCCTGGAAAAGGGTGACCCATTTAAAGCCCCAGGTCAGTAGTCCATGGATTTTGAAAATGCTGCAGCTGTCTGCTGTGGCCATTTCTAAAAGGTGTCCCATGGATGAAACTGAAATAAAAGTAACCAAGCCTTACATGGAAACAAGCTTTGTGTTGGACTTTAAAAATTTAAAAAATGGGACTGGTGCCTCTGTTGTATCTCTTCTCAGATTATGAAGCATACCTCAATAATACTTTGATTACTTCTTGTAATTTCTACTTTTAAATGTAACATTTTTTCTATCCATTTTATCACAAAATACCTCCTCAATGCTTCAAAAATCAGCTGAAGCTACACATTTTGAGGCCAAACTTAAAACAAGTTGAAAGGAGAGGGTAATTTATCATATACAAAATTCCTTATGTGTTAAGTTTAGCAGCAATTTCACTCAAAAGTCCAGTGAGACCACTGGAGAAAAAGTGTCTTTCTGGAGGCGTCATAAAGTTTTAGAACATTTCTCTCTGCTGACATGGTGATGACTGCTCTTCCAAGAAAGCTCTCCAGCTGTATCAGGTGGGAACCAACAAAAGCACAGAGATAGCCAAGCCTGAATTTAGCTCAAAGACTAAATATAACCATTATATTATTATTTAATATAAATTTTTATATTAAAGCCTACACACACACACGTACACACAAAAAGGATGAGTTATGAAAAGGGGATTCAGTTACTCAGCTCACGTATGAAAAGGTCCTGGCAAAATGCTGCCTGAAAGTCTGTGAGGAGTTTCAGCACTGACTCAGCCTGAAGCATCTGGCTCTCTCCTGAATCAATGCCACCTGAATTTCCTGTATCCTCGGGGCTTTTTAAATTTCTTTTGGCAGCTTCACCTTCAGACACTGTACCCTGACTGTCTAGGCTTAATACAGGACTGGAGCTAAAGATCCGGTATGGATTTTAGCTTATATGCTAAAAGAGAGAGTGGTAACAGCAGCTACAGCAATAAGAACCGACTTTGTTAGCAAAAAGCCCTAGGAAAAGACACCTCACTTTTAGCAGTAACATGTGATTGGAAAGTACCATGCCCCGTCCTGACATGTGAAACTGTAATGGCAAACACTCACCAACCTGTCTTTTCCATACTGTAAGGATCTTGGAAGGGTCACTGTAATCACAACAACTCCAGGGATTGAATTTATTAACATAAATGGTAAGAGTTACTACAACAGGGCAACTTTTACAGCATAAAGAGCAGGGTGGGGAGGAGCAGTTGTATCTCTGCTCTGACGAAAGCCTGAGTTTGATTAGGATTAAACCATAGAGGAGGTTGTTCACTTTTAGTGGGTCTGAACAACAACAATGAAAAAAGCATCAATTTCTGTTCATAAATCCTGCATGACTTCTTACAATATGTACATAACAGTCAAGTTACTGAGTTCCTCCTGCCCATAACTGAAGAACGACTGTATGAGAACTGGTTAAATATCCCTTAGTAAATCTATTTGAAATTACTTCTGGAGAGAGACCTGTGGAAGTCTGTAATGATGGCAATTGGTTCTTGGGTTACTTAACACCAGAATATTCTGGGTAGTCTCTACAAACCCTGCTGTTGATAAGGATGCCTCCCCTTGCACAACTCAGCTCTTTTCCAGTCTCCAACTTTTCCGTACTCAAAGCTTTATGTGAGTAGGGGAAAGTTTGTCACAAAGATTTGTGACTGTTGCTTTTGAGCAGTTTTTGGGGGTAATCTAATCTAGCAATGATGATCAATCTATGAAACAGTTGTTTGCTGATTACCTGAAAATTGAGTTTTCAAAATAATAGATCTCAGACTCATGGAAGGAAAAGAGTTATGATGGCATCTAGATGGTTTCCCAGACCAGGAAAATTTTTTTCAGTTGTTTCTTTACTAATATTTCAGTGCAGCTTTCTTACCCTTTCCTCAGAGACTTTGTGACTTAAGTTTTGCTTTTCCTGTTTGCTTCTATTCCTTAATCCATAATTTAATACTACACATGAAGGAAGGAAGCTGTTACAAAAGCAATTCAAAGGCTTATGTTAATTTGGAAAAATAGGACTGCAGCTAGCACTTTTTTTTTTTCTCCACAGCAATATTCCAGGTGGTATCATATCAGAATTTTCTACAGCTTCTTCCAAGGAGAAAACAGCTCTGCAATATCCTCCAGTATCACAGAATCTTAAGTAGTAGCTTTCCATTTATATGGAAAGAGCTACAGAAAGTAGAAGCTGAACCAGCATCTCTATAGGGAAGTAGCAGAAAGAAAAGTTTGGGAAAATGTGTGCTTTCCCAGGATTGGAGTAGGATTTTAAACTCCAGTCTAGATGCTGGAGTTTAAAAACTCTTTCTATCCCTGAGGTACTGGTGGACATTGGGCAGATCACTGGACCTACTGTGCAAAGGGTTTTAACCTTTCCTATTTTTCAACAGGGTGGTTCAAAAGGCTTAGTCAAAATACTTTGAGATCAAGTTAATGGGGCTACACAAACTATCATAATAGCAGGAAGACTTGACAAATGAACTGCAGCCATCACCATATACATTACTCTGAAAGAAGATAATAACTTGAGGTAAAAAGTTGACTAGGATATATCTTTATCCTTTCTGAAGCACAGTCTTTCAGCAGCTCTGTCCTCCACAATACCAAGGCCTCTGTAATCCCATTTCAAAAACATAATAAAGGCACCCCAAATCCTCAAACTTTTATGATAACTGACAATGTAGGAAACTTACATACATATATATATACGCCATGATGCAAAGATGACAGGAAAAGTAATCTGTAATTGAATTCAATTTACAGCTCCCAGATCATGCAGCCTCCCTGACTCATCCAAGCCACTCTGCTTTATCAGAACTGCCAGCAGCACACTGAGACAGTGTGCAATAAAATATGGAAAATATGTTCACAGTGTGTGACCTCAGTGATGCTATGAGCTGTCATGAAGAACACTTTCTTCTCACAGTGAAATGCCACGAAGCGGTTCATAAGCTTGGAAGCAGACATACGTTGCTGCTGCTGCTGCTGGCACTGCTTCTGCCATACCTGTTTTGTGTACAGAGAATTCAGGGCTCAGGATATACACACTCAGCCTCCTTCCCCAGCCCACAATGCAAAGCTTCACTTCTGGCTGTAGTCCTGAGTAACATGAGATGGAATCACTCTTGTGCATCTAAATGGTGAAATGCTGTGAGGTAACACCCTCATTTGCTCCTTCTGCCCTCAAAGTGGGGTAAAAACTGGCTGCCCACGAGCCAGACCTTTGCAGACACAGGAATTTAAGCCGCTCAGTTAGTCCAATAAAACCACACGACACTACTTTCACGCAACTCAGTTTTGTAGACACAGACCTAGTTGTACCTGTCACTGACCAAGTCTGAACCCTCGCTTTTCTCATTGAGCTCAAGCACCTCTGTGTTTGCCAAATAATAAATAAAGCTTTACCATTCTTTCTCCTATTTTAGTATAGAGCTTGGGTGCCAAAATAAAACCTGTTAAGCTGGATAGTGTTATTCATTCAAATAATACTTCTGCATCTGTGATTTTAGGTCAAAGCACTGAAATCTTTCTGCATTTCATGGCTGTATCATGGCATGGCAAGAGAATACTGCAACAGTTCTCCTAATGGCTCCAAAGCACTACTAACACCTGCAGCACTAAGTAATAGTGCATCTAGTACCTTCAGCAGGAGAGAAACACAGAGTAATTCAAGCTGGAAAAAAAACATGCCTCTTCAGTCCAAACTGTGCTAAAAGTTGAGCTAACTCCAAAGTTAGGCCAGGGAGGCAGGGTATCAAGAATAATCACTTTTATCTGTCACCACTGGGCAGGACAGAAATTATGTTGTTTGTGTGGATTAAATGCAACACTTCTAAGAGCTGATGAGGAATAAAATTACCTGACAATATAGATTCCACAGCAAGGAACTGATAATGTAAGATTGGTCTTAGCACCTCATATTTACTACTTCATTGACACTTTCTGCTTTTCCAAAGACTGGAGACGCATAGCATGCAGCTGATGTTTTTAAAGTCAAATTAAAGGGTAGGTAATTTCAGAGAGGGACTGATTTTTATATATCAGTGTTTTCTTGTAGTGCAAACTGTAGCTGAAGACAACCAAAGACACCAAGCTGCAGATTAGTTTGCAGCTCTTCTAGCCACTGGCTTTTGAACTGTTGTGCTTGATTCACTGGCCAGAACAGAATAAGGCTGGTCAGGACATGTCTGAACTGCCACAACTGCTACAGGGAATTGTTGTTCCACATCTGCTGTGTTCACCATCTTCCCTGCATAGCAGCCAAACCACTTCTTGATCACAGTGCAGCATGGAAGTGCCACTCTATCCACTAATGGGATCAGGCACGGTATGCCGTATGTAAGAAGTGAAAACAGGCACCTCAAAGCTTCACACGCATGTCAAAGGTAGGCAGAAGACTGCCTACTGTCCATAGAGCCTTCCTTCCACCTTCTCCTCCCCTCTTGCCTGTCATTTTGGGGGTTATGTAAGAACTTTGTTACAAGGAACGGTGCTTATAAAGGGTTATATGAGGTGAGGATCATATGTATATGATAATGTGGTTCTTCCTGCTAAAACTGCTTCCAGAGTGCCTCTTAGGCAGATACAGCAGTGTGCAGTACTCCCTGATGTGACTGCGTGTTTAAGGAAGTAAGGGAAATAAAACATGCACTATTGAGTTTGCTGAAAAACTCATGTGAGATTGTGCAGCTCATGCACTCTGGTGCTCATCAGATAACTGGGGGTTTTTAATCCTAAATTTCCACTCTCTTTAGACATTGGGTACCTGTGTCCCCCACTGTTACTGAGAATCTAGAGGAGGGCAGCTCCAAGGAAAGGGCTCTTCTCTGCTGTCTCCACAGTGCCCTTCCCCAGGCATCTGGGGCTGCTACAGCTGGAGGTGAGGCACTGAGCCACATCAGCAGCACTCCCCTGCCAGGCGCATGTGGATCTGCACTGGCTGTGAGCATGGACAGCTGAGATGCTGCTGTGCTGTTCTGGAAAAGAGCCAACCACCACGTACAGTTTTGTTGAACAAGGCTCTGCTACAAGAAAAGCTATTAGCTAAAGGCACAAAAGCACCTGGCTGATGAGGCTGAAGGCAGTTTTGAGATCTGAGGTTTGTTAGTAAAGGCACCTGCCTCCTGGGATACTTATGCTCCTGCAAAGAAATTACCAGGCAGGATGGGTTTGGAGATCCCTAGAGAGGAACAAGTCCACAGTTACCATCATAGGTCTTTCTGTCAGTATCAGCAACAGAATAAAAGCTCATACACATTTTATTCTTTATTTTTTCTTTTTTTTTTCTTTTTTCTGTGCACGGTCCAAATGTGGAAGAGAGGTAGTAAAAAGATTTGAGAAGAAGCTTGCAGCAAGAAACAGTCTCCGAATTTCACTAAAAGAGACAGAATCTGAATCTGGAGCTGTTTCAAGGGTCAGACATTTTATTAGTAACACAGCATAGGCAACATAGGCATATGCAGACTATGTTAGATTGACTTTGGACTGTCTTACTTATTAAAGCATGCTCAAGTCCCAGAGTTTTCTATGGCTCAAGTACAGAGTTAAGTAAAGCACACCATTCCAGACTTTCCTGAATAGAATACGTTCCTGATAAAGAAATTGCCCAAGGATGTTGCATATAAACACTTTCCAAGTGGGAAGTCAGGTTTTGAATTTGCAGCACAGCAGTTTCTCAGCAGCAGCCTTGTGTTCCTAGCCCATGACAAAATCAAGGTAGCTTTAAGGCCCTTGCTCAAAATTTCAGTGGGCTCTGGTCATGCATGAAGCTTTTCTCATTGTAACTTGCTTATGTGCTTTATCCTCAATTAAAACATCTGCCAAGTCCACAGTTTCACAAAGCTCACACACAGTCATAGCAAAATCAGTTCTGCTTGGAGGAAGCCAATGCCCTACTTCTCAGGGTGGGCCCTTTCCCTGCCAAGACAGAGTCTCAGTCATTTGGGCTCCATCTTCCCTCCAACCAAATGAACCCAAAATTTCTAAAGGAGTATTTTTCAACAGGAGCAGTGTATTCCCTCACCTTGCCCAATTCCCTTCTTTCTAGGCACTGGCAGAATCAAGTCACACACATTTAGGAAAAAGAGGATGGTGACACACACACAGAGGATTACATTTTATTGCATGTTACTAATGATGGAAAATGGCAATTTCAAATAGGGCTTTAATTTCAAACAAAGTCATTTTCAAACTTAACTGCTGTCTTGAGGATGAAAGTGGGATGTCTGTGACAGCTGTACTATGACACGTAGCTTGCTGTGTACAGTAGCTCTGCAGTAAAGGATCACAGATGCTTCGTGGTGGTGGGAAGACCCTGCTCTTAGGGACTGCAGACTTACTGTACTTGCAGAATTCCACCTTAAAAGTAATTGGACGTCTCTGTAGTTCAGAGAAGGTTTGCTAAGCAATGACACACTGCACTTGGATCTGAAAACATAACATCTGGAAGCCAAATGTTAGAGGCAATATAAAAGGGCCAGCCCAACAAACCAGAGGGGCACTTCTAAGACAGGAACATCTTCAGGATGGACATCTTCCTTCTCTGTGTGTTCCTGCCGCTGGTGACTGTGGCATGGGGCCAGTACAGTGACTATTACTATGGTCCCTATAATTATGGAGATAATGATGAATGGGTCAATGTGTACCGGCAAGGTTTCAACTTTCAGTGCCCACATGGGCAGGTGATCGTGGCTGTCAGAAGTGTTTTCAGCAAGAAGGAAGGCAATGACAGACTGTGGAACTATGCCTGCATGCCAGCATCCCAGAGCCTCGGTGAGCCGACAGAGTGCTGGTGGGAAGAGATCAACAGGGCGGGAACTGAATGGTAGGATAACCCCAACCATCCCTGGAGGGCACAGCCCTGATAACCCCTGTGGAATGTGGGTCCTAATACTGCGGTCAGAACAATGCAAATGCATATTAATGCCATGATAACCAGCAGGCTTCACTGCCCTAAGACTCATTAATCACGATGCATGGGAGGTGATCAGCATTACATTTGTCTTCTCTGTGGCAATTTCGTGCTGGAGGGTGTCAGTGTGCTTTACAAATCCCGTGTCCTTTGGTCACTCACAACCTCAGCTGTGAAGCGGTTCGGTCTTGCTATTGTTTCAACGATAAGGAAAATGAAGCAAGAACCTTTGCTGAGGAGAGCATAAAGTCCCTCTTGAAAAGTCACATTGAATCAGTGACTAAACTGGGGAACAAACTGCAAAACTCCTCACTCCATCCTCATGCTCCTGTCACTGGAGAAAATAATCTCTGTATTGCACTGGCTCTTTGCTTTGTGTTTTTGTTGCTAAGCTTTTTGGCTTAGGCATAGACAAATGCTGTTTTCTGGTTGTGCTGTTATTACAGGAGCCAAAAATTCACACTAACAAGTGATGGTGGTGGCACTATATCTGCATAATGATAGCAGAATATCATGTTAATTCCCTAATACAGTCAGTTTGCTTAACTAAATGTTACATTTTCTATCAGCCTTGGAAGCAAAGGTGATCATGTAATGTGGCCACAATAATTTCTGGAAATAAGTATAGTATTTCATATTTGGGCAGAATACCCAGTATTTAATTATCTTCTGGGTTTTTTCATGAAATGGGAAACAGAGTTTTGGACAACTCTGGGATTGAATTATTTTTTGGACAGAATGAAATGCATGCAGGAATGAGCATTTTCAAATACTTGAAATGGTTTTGTTCCAGAAATTGCAATATGATTTTTTAAATTTTGTTATGTGGGAATAGGTTACCAATGAAATGTGAAGTTTCTGCTTTTTAAATGATTTTTTAAATTTTGTTCTGAATTATTCATACTCTTTCATTTACTACATGATACACGCCTATGGCTGATGCAATTGCTAAGGGAAAAAAAGATTGACCCTATACTTAATTTTGGAATAAGAATTGAAAAAAAGGGGGAGAGCTGCAAAACAGGCAGAAATAAGACATTATGATAATCCTGGATGACTTCTTCATTTTTTATACATTGATGCAATTTCTATTTATTGCATAATAATTTTAAATTAGACATTTCTTTTGTTCAAAATAAACTTACTATTCTCTTTTTAAAAATCCCTGGCAGCAATTGCTCAAGTTCACTTCTCACAAACAGGATACTGTATAAGTCTATACAGAACATTTTCTTCTGATGTGTAACCATTCATCACCATGCTCCATAGGCTTAGCACAACTACATCCACAGTGTATTATCTGAATCTTGTTTCTTCCACCTCTTAAAAAAATCTTTTCACCTTGTCCTCTTTGTTGCCTACTTTTTTCCTATAGCAAACCTGTATTTTCTCCAAATGTATTTTTTTTCAACCCCTCTTTAATTGCTTAACTCTGTTTCTCTCCCTTTACTAGCTTTTGGAGTTATTTTAGTATTTCTTCACTAGCTCACCTTTCCAGTCCAACATCCTTACATGTCTCTGCCTCCTCTGCATAGATTAACTTCTTTCTTTCTTTCTTCTGTTTTGGGGGAGGGGAGATCACCAAACTGGTTAGGGAACACATATCCCTTTGCGAATGTGAACTTGTGCTCCTGGTTACTTGGGGCCATTTCCATAAATCCTAGCTAGCTGTGCCTGGTTGGATTCTGTAGTTTTCAGTTTTCCACCCCCAGGGCCGAGCTAGTTGTATCTAGAGTGCTTCATGGGGAGAGGCTTTGCTGTATGCCAGCACATCCCTGGCCATGCCAACACTGCTGCCCAAGAACCCAGCAGTCTCATCCCAGACTGGAGTGAAAGTGAAGGCCAGAGCAATCTCGAATTAATGTGATGGCATGGATATATCCTGGGGCACCTTTGAGAATCCTGCCTTCTCCCTTAGCATTCTTACTTCACATAGGTGCCCCTCTTTTCTCTCTCTTCCACACACACCTAAGAGCTATTTGGAGTCCCCCCCACTTCTAAAAAGATTCACTCAGTAATCAAGTGGGACCACAAATATGAGTCACCATCTGTCCCATTAGCTCCTGTTTGGCCAGCTCTCTTCCCTGCTGATCTCCCAACAAACCAATCTGTTGGTGAGCAATACATCGTTCTCATGCCAGCTGACACAGCACTCTGCTGGATTTGCGAGTTCATTTCCCATCCTTGTAGGATGGACTATAATATTCCTTCTTCAGCTCTGTCTCACAGAGTATTTTGTCACACCTTGCACACCACATCCAGGGATATTCAATTGCTTGTACCACCAATAATTACAAGTCCGCCAAGTTTTTGCTAAAATTTTGCAGAATCAATTAGGTTAGAAAAGACTTGAAATCATTGAGTCCTACCTGTGACCTAACACCACCATGTCAACTGAGTGCCACGTCCAGTCTGTCCTTAAACACTTCCAGGGATGGTGAACTCCACCACCTCCCTGGACTATTTAGTTATATATAATATTCCCTGGAGTATTAAATAGGACTGGCCCCAACACAGATCCCTGGGGGACACTGCTAGTAACTGGCCACCAACTGGATGCAGCACCATTCCCCACCACTCTCTGGGCCTGGCCATCCAGCCAGTTCTTAACCCAGTGAAGAGTGCACCTGTCCAAGCTGTGGGCTGCCAGCTTTTCCAGGAGGATGCTGTGGGAGACAGTGTCAAAGACTGCTACTCTACTGCAATTTTGGCTTTTTATTCTTTGCCCTACCTTCACTGAGTAATGTGAATGAGCTCGCTGCATCCTTTTGAAAAATCTCTTTAACTTAATAATAGGTAGCAGCTATGCCTTTCCCTCACCCACACAGCTTAACCCATGCTTTTGCTTTCAGGCTGAACATGTCTCCATTTTTCTAGTTCTCCTCTGGAGGTTTTCTATTCCAACACTCCTAAGCAAGCACTGATCATACCTACAGCTCTTCTTTGAATTCCCTCCGGTTTCTCAGCCAGAACCCTAGTCAGAAACTCTAGTCTGGCAGAGACACCAAAAAAATAACCTTTGACAAATTATGCTAATGGCATTTCAAATTTCAAAAGGTGATTTTCAAATTACTTTTCCTGACTGCTGTGCAGCTGCACAATAGAGAAAACCCCAAGAGAGGTTTCTTTAGAAAAGACAATAAACAAAGAAAAGCTTAAGAGAGAAAATGGAGAGGGAATATAAAAGAGAGAAGAAAGACTCTCCAACTCATTATTTTCTTTGGCCTTTAGTATTTGGGGCAAAATGACAGAAATGGATGGGGGAACCATTGGTATAGGAGAGTTGGGAGCAAGAGGGAACCGCTGGCAGAGCTTCCTGGTAAGTTTGCTTCCTTCACTAACACTAGGTATTATACAGACTTAGAGAATTAAACCATAAAACTCTGAATCTTTCAGATATGAAAAAAACTATTCTACAGGAAGAGGACAATGACACAGATCCACATTAGGCATCTAATACCTACTGATGCTTAGTTTATGACCTTTGCCTCCTTCCAGGTCCAGTGGAGAGAACAGGTACTCTAAAAACTGCTCTTTGGGGCACCCCATCTCTTTTGCAAGCAGACTCATGAAGACAATCCCTTCTGACTGCTACCAAGAATTACCTGGTGGCATTTCAGAATATATCCAACTATGGTGCTTCATTGCATAAATGCATCCCTAAAGTTAATCGTGTGTGTATACACTTCTGAAGAGATTATGTGCATTTGTGTTTTGCTGAAAGCATATGAGAAGCTTGTGAACCTGTTACAAGACTCAAAGGGGAAATTGTGGCAATAGATTGGATCAGATGACCAGGAATGCCTTCTCAGCCTCATTAATCTGTGAATATGTTTAAAGTTAAGTACATGTACAAAGGCTTTGTTGAATCTGTTTCAACACCTTACTCCTTCAGAGGCTATCTGCTAACCAAGATTATATCCAATAGAGATAAAGCAACTGGGAGCAAGAACCAGTTCTTGAATAATTTGGAAATACTCATGTCTGGAGTAGGGAAAAGTCTCCAGAGCATGCCCTGATTCTGCAGTCCTTCTACTAATTTGTATGCTGCAACTTCTCAAAGAATCCTGTCTTTTCAGGGAGCACAAATTTTATGTTCTTATCTCCATTTGTACTGGAGAAATTTTGACTTTGTTTAAATATTTCACCACCTAAGTTCTGAGTGACTGAGGGTGAGACTGTTCTTCTCTGATTTGTTGAATACTACAGAGTTGTCTCTACAGACCAGTCTCTGAACAAAGTATTTAAGAAAAACTATTTTTCATGCCTGAAAATTATCATACCAAAAGTCAGGGATCACACAAACAAAGGAACAAAAGCTTGCAAGTGAAGACAAGCAACTCTTCCTTCCAGGAAAATAAGTTTTGTTTACACCACATAATAGAGACGAAACCATGCCATAACCCCAATACACTCCCAGTTAGCTCTAAGGCCCAAAGCAGAAGCATTTCCAGCCAAGAGCTATTTACTCCATGTTTATTGCCTCTTCTCCTTGTTTAGACTTCTGACAAAGTGTTTAGATGGGACTTGGAGAAAACAGATACCCAGATTCTCCCTCCCCACTCCCATTCTCTCTCTTCTTTGCCCACAGACTAGGTGCAAAGACAGACTACTGAGCAAAGGACCCTCCTGTTCAGGCTCTGGCAGCACACCTTGGTATATCAGTAGGAACTGGTTTTGTTCCCAATCTCTGACCAATCCCAAATTTCAAATCTGAGGCTGTGTTACCCAAACCCAATAATCCAGCTGCCCTTTGAAAATGTTCCCATTTGTGCTATCTATGCAAACAAGTTAATCTTCTCCAGAGCCCTAAGTTTATGTTGAAGGACTAGTGCTACGAGTCCATTTAGCACACCTGCAATGGACTGAGTCCAGTGGGAGCATCTGAGGAGAAGATGAGTGTTTCTGTAGAAAAGGAGGCCTCACCAGCTACTGTCAAGAAGAAATCAACAGGGTGAAAAGGGCCTTGCCTTCCCTTGAGTCAGGGAGAGAAAAGTAAGTCATAAATGCCCCCTAAACGAAAGAAAAAGATTGCTGAAGATGTTACGGATGTTGCCTTTGGCATGTGGAAGTCATGACAACATGTCTCAGCACCCCACAACAGATAGGGAAGACTCCTCGTAGAATTGACTTTTGGATACTGACATGACCTAATCAAACACATAAAAGTTGTTCCCTCTGGGTGCCAGAGTTGCAAGTGTCCTGAGCCTCCCCTCAGCCTCTTACGTCTCCCTGTTCACCTGGAACAGACTGACCATTGAATTAGCTCTCATCATTCAATTAACTAAATTACACAGAGGGAGGACACTCCACAAGGATAACTCAGGAAAGCAGTAGAGGGCCTCCCCTCTGCAGGGACATGGAATAACAGTCTCAGGTTCCCCTGTCATAAGGAACAAATCACCATCAATGCAACACCACCCAGTGCCTACTGAGCTGTGTGTCAGCCTCTGCATGTCTCCAGAGAGCTTCAGGGAGCACTATCCAAATCAGTGGAGCAGGAATTCAATGCAGGCTCCAACAGCACCACTTCCTGCACCTGGACTTGGGCGTCCCTGGGCAGATTTGTAGTGAACAGGCTTCCTCTTTGGGTTGTCATCCTCAGGATAACAAGGCGCTGATGTACCTGAGGAACAGGGAGCCTCAGAGGGAGGTTTACCACAGCGCACCAGCATTAGATGGGGCACAGCACTCTGGGGCTTTATCTAGCAAAGAGCAAAATTAAGATGTAGGCATAAGTATGAAGCGTCACCAAAACTAATTTCATTGTTCAAAGCAATTCTATTGTTGTATGCAATATTTGTATTGAGTCTGGCAGGCAACTGTTGAGTCAATGAGGTACAGGCTTGGCTGCTGAGGCTGTTATCGATGTTCGCAAATAACGAGACACAATTTAAGAGGATCTACAGCGTGAAACAGGTCATGCACGGACCCAGAATTCACATATTCATTTTGGGTGGTTTTGTTTCACACCAGCTCTTGTTTGGTCTCACAGATAAAAGCTCACCAGTGAACAACAAAAGCAGTTCTGACCTGAACCAAATCTATAACATGGATGCATGCTTTGGTTGCTTGCCATGACAGAACTCAGCTGTACCACACTCAGTAATCAGTTCAGAAGAAGATTTGGCAGACGAGAGGCTTTTCACAAGAATCACAACAGGCCAGGAAAGCCTCAGATACCATCCCTGTTAGTACACAGAACTCCTCCCAGAACAAGGCTTTCTATGGAACAGTGCAGTCATTTCCCACAACTGTACCCAAGGGAAGGGCAACTTCCCATTCAAGAGCACACGATCTTCACCACAATCTTCTCACTCCCCCACTACCAGCCAGCTCACCTCCTCTTCTCCCAGTACCAGATCCAAAAGGCAACTCTTCACACATCGCAACTTGAGCCAACTAGAAAAAGAAAACCTAACCATTGCCAAGTTTAATCCCACACAGTCCCAGCCAGTTTCTCACGTTCTTCTGCATTCACCTTGTAAGAGGTATTTTCCTCTCTTCTTAGCAATGTCAGGATTTCAGGAGTGAGGAGAACTCTGAATACTGAACTACCCTTTATAACAAAAGTGCTAAAGAATGAGTCTCGTGAAATGGGCATTGTTTTGACTCGGCTACAAATCAAAGTTCCTGAATCACTAGTTTTTATTCACCCTACTTGCTTCAGGATTTGCTGTGACAAGAGTAGTGAATTCAACAGAGAAGGAAAATTCTGACATATTAAGTGTTGTTTTCAGATTAGTTCATAGAGCAACCAACTGAAAAGGTGTGTGGGGAGGGGTTGTTTGTTTCCCTTGAAGAATTACCTTCTGCTTGTAGGAAAGTGGCCAACTGGGAAAAGGAAAGACAAAGAAATATTTTATATGAGCTCACAAATAAGCACTCCAAGTTCTGAAAGCATCTTTTCATTTTTGAAGGAATATCTGGATTTTACTGGAAAATTAGAAAGAGCAAGGAAAAAAAATCTTACGTTATCTCAAAGCTAAAGAAAAGTACTTCAACATCACTATTATTTTCTTTTGCTAAGCCAAATACTGAGCTTGAATAACAAATTACAGGACTTTGTGTATGAGACAGAAGCAAGGAGAGATATGTGAACATGAGCTTTAATGAGTATTTCAAATTTTACTTTGAATTATGATAAAACAAAAATGGCAATTTAATTATAAGACATGACTTATGTCCAGCTATCTATGAAACTAATTTTTAAGGCAACTCCAATTATATTTTTTTAATCAAACTTATCATGAGAAGATAGAATCAGAATCAAAAATAACCACACTTTCCTAAAATCTGGTACCCAAATATGTGTGCATGTAAACATATGAATGTTATGCTAGCTAGGTTTGTTTCTCAATTCACTTCAGAGAGAAGTGTCCATGAGTGATGACATCTCTTTCAAAATGAATCTTTCCATCACAGTTGGACTGTTTTAGTAGAAAATAATGTGTCAAGAAAATAAAAACTGTTGTAGGACAAAGACAGTGGGAAAGAGGACAGGACTTCCCAGACTGAATGTGTGCAGGTGGGAAGAGAAAAGAAGGAAGAACCTCCTGCAAAGAAATGCGGAGGACATGGAGAAATAAAGTGCTCCCATTATTACACCTATGCAAAAGAGCTAGAAAATCTCCCAGGGAGGACCTGAGCAGTGCAAATGCAGGTAACTGGGAAGGGTGAGAGACAGAAGATGAGGCACGAGTTTGTTGCTATTTTACACAGTTTACTGCTCATCTTGCAACAGGTACAACCAATCCCCATATTGCTGTGTATCAACCATTCTTCCATCAGGATAACACCAATCATCTGCAGCTATCCAATATGTTTACACAGAGTCTTAGCCATATGTTCCTATGGCCTATGTGCCAAAAATCAGAGCAACTTCCTATCAAAGTCCTGCTGAAATCCTCTGAGTGAAAGCCAGACTGCCATACTTGGTGTGATACCATAGCAACTCAGAGTCCCCATCACGACTTAACTCTGAAGGTCCTTGAAAGAGTCTCACAAAGCACAACAAGTATGTGTGGCCCCATCAGTGTGGGAGATGCAGGGACGCAAACAAATGTAAATATTCTTGTCTGAACAACAGAACACAGGGGAAGGGACATAGAGAAGAGACCCTTGCATTCAAAAGTGGAGGCTGAAAACTAAGCAGGGAAATTCATCACTGCACTGGTCTAAATTAATCAGTTTTTCAGTTTTTGCATTCAAACACATGAGCCTCATGCTGTCTTTGCAAGCACTAACACCCCTGTACACAAATGAATGACTTTGCAAACACCAGACTCTGCTAGATGATGTGTTTTCCCTTCTGGGACCTTAAGGTCGTTAAAACAAATAATGAGGTCATTGAATGAAACTAAGGGAAATTTTTGGTATTTGTTAATCATACAGTTACTTCTGAAAGTGTCTTTCGAATTGTAATTGATTTTACGAGATCACAGAGAAAGTTTGCTGCAGGTTTTCCTTGATGAAAGGAAAAGAAAGGAAAGGAAAAGCAGTAGAAGAAATATCATTCCTGTAATTTTCACAATAGGGAAACAATGAGTCCAGGAGGGCACTTGAGAGAATGAGCACTCAATATCTGAATGTATGACCTGTCTGTTTCCATGAGCTCCTCGTCATTAGTCTCCAAGAAGCAAGCTATTCAAACTGATTACCACTTGAATTACTTTGGGTATCAGTGTTTAGGTGTTGCAGGTTGTGCAGACAGAGAGGCACGCATGCTTTGAGACCATGTCTATTCTACCTGAAGGCAGTGAATCATACATATGACAGAATTCCCGAGTACACAGAAAGCATGAAGCAGCAGATATTTCTTTTGAAAATCCAGTCACAAAATTTATGTGAGTCTTAAAATTCCATAACACCTGAATCGCAGTTTTCCTTATGTGAAAGCTATCAAATCATGATGTTATCACATGCCTAAATATTTTTAATAAAGATTCCCCTTCTCCTGGAGACACATAGTGGTGAAAGAAAACAATTAAAGAAGTTAATTAACTTCTTCTATTAAATAGCTTCTAAAGGTTCTTTTTCTTTTTCATTTTCTTTCCCTTTTTTTTTTTTTTTTTTGTAGAGAAGCAGTTGAAAAGGTTAGTTCAATAAAGCCCAAATCCTCAAATACCAACAGTCATAGACGAAAGTATTAATGGACTATTTTGAAGTCAGTCTTGTGATTTGTAAAGAGTTGAGAATACCAACAGCAGAACAATCTTCTTGCCTGGTTAACATACTAGAATGATTAAATACTTTAGCCAGATTAAATAGTTTCAAGTGCAACATAAATGTTAAGATATTAGTTAACTACTGCTGCCTTCTTACAGAAAATAGTTACTCAATACACAGCAAGTGCAAACAGTGCTTCTCAGCACAAAGTCAAACCCTTAACTTCACTCTATATCAAAAATGTTAATGCTGTTTTGAGAAATGCTTGAAACTATCAAGTAATCTAATACCACCCTTTCCTTATGTGTTCTCTTCTTTCCCCTCATTATTAGGTATCAAACCTGCTCAAACAATGGGCTGGTGGCTGGTTTCCAGAGTCAGTATTTTCCATCGGTGCTGGACCGGGAATGGCAATTTTACTGCTGCCGCTATAGCCGGAGATGCCCATATTCCTGCTGGTGAGTTCAAGCAGACACCAAACCTGTGAGCCTCTTTCCCCCAACAGTCCCTATGAATGTCTTTGGCTGCTTGACCTGTCCAAAACCTTGTCTGAAAAAGAGTTAACTGTGCTTTTTGGAGCTAAGCATGTTATTTCCAGTCTGCTACAGGATTCTTAAGGATCTGGTGCTAAGGGAAAAGAATAAGGCCGCAGTTACACTGCACAGCACAACACAGTAGCTGGCCCTCAATGAACAGGTCTGGGGATCAGCACCAGCCTAGCTGCGCTGGAAACCATGACAGAAGCCTCCAAAGTGGAATGACATTTTCCCACTATAAATCCAGCACATTTACAGGAGTAGGAGCATCTTTGTGCTACACATTTGTGCTGCAATGACTTACGGGAGTGAACTTATACCAGTTACCTCCGAAAAAATATTAGTAGTGCATACAACTATGCTTCCTCTCTCAAGACTGTTTAAAGATCAAAGTCAAAATGAGCTACTGATCATAAGCCCAAAAGAAAAAGGTGGTCTCATCTCAACAGAGTATCACAACTGGTGCTGGCAACTTCTCAGAGACTGTGGAAAAGTGAGCTATGCATCCCTAGCTTCCCGGTTTCTCTAAAACCCACCACAAGTTTGGTTTCTCTAAATTAAAACCGAAGACAGGAGCAGATTGTGTAGAGGAAGCTCATACTGCTCCTGTCCATTCTAAGAGAACTCATAATTTTATGCTCCAGGGTTACATTCTGGTTAAATTCAGCTATTCTCACTGATACAAAGAATAACTCGCCTGCAGCTAAAAAAAATAAAAAGAAAGTAGGGCGAGAAAAAAGTAAATCTGTGCTTGAATCTTTTTTTCCAGGCCTCAGCTTTGAAGTAAGATTCCCATTGAGATGCATACAAACTGTTTATGTGCCTGTTGGTCTTACTTGGCTAGCTGGCTACTGGCCGAACGCAACAGCACTGCCTTGCTTTTCATCCTTCAGTCTCCTTGCAGCCAGGAGGAAAAGAAATGTTTTTATTATTATTATTATTTTTAAAGTCTTTAAATTACAGGAACTCTGTAACAAAGTCTTTGAACATTCTTCTGAACATTGCTCTGCTTCCTTTCTAGCCGACTTTGCCCACGGATGTTCTCTACCTGGGGGCTTATTTACATACCTGCCCAGGCTCCTCCCTCTAAGGGAAACTCACTCAGACTTTTAAGCAGTTCTTCCAACCTCTTGCACTCCTCTAATACTGCATACATTTTCAGAGAGAGAACAGAAATCTCTGACTTTTTTTTGTTATTGTTGACAATTCTGCTTCCCTCAGACGTTGTCTTGACAACAGGGAACAGCTTTGTCTCTGCTTTGCAAACTGGCCTTCAGAGTAAGGCAAATCCTAATGTAAATGTTTGGGATTACTGAAGTCTTTAGTTTTCATCTCAGCTGCACACAGACTCCTATACTGCCCTTCTATTTCCAACAGTGACAACACTCTGTTTTTATGCTTGGGAAAGAAAGCCTTACGCAGTTCACCTGCAGTTCCATACAGAAAAGGCATCATTTCAAAGGCAGGTGAAGCGTTTTTCCCTCTAAGCAGGGTAGAAATCCCATGTACTCACATTCTTCTGGGAAGGGAGAGCTGTAAAACTGATGGGAAGCTGTGTCACCCAGCTTGTGAACAGCTTCTGGTGCATCGTTTGTGATTATGGGTTCATTATAAAACCATTCTGCCGTTAGAGTTAGCAAGGTATGCTCTTTTCCACATCCAGTTATCCAAATTAGGATATTATGGTCTGGATGGACAGACAGCTAGATGGGTTAAAATATGGTGGTTTAACAGGCTCAGAGGGCAGTGGTTAAAGGGCGATACTCTGCCTGGGTCCCTGTCCTGCTTAATATCTCTATCAATGACCTTGAGGAGGCAACAGAGCACATGCTGGCCAAGTTTGCATATGACACCAAACTGGGGGGTGCAGCTGACATGCTTGAGGGCAGGACTGCTGCTCAGTGGGATGTAAAGAAAACTGCTTCTTCTATGCGGACAGATTGCTCATTGAGGCTCCTTGGAGACCTTCAAGACTAAACCGAATAAAGGCTGAGAAGCCTGGTCTGACCTTGTGGTTGACCCTGCTTGGAGCAGAGGGCTGTAGCAGAGACTTTTTGAAGTCCCTTTCCACCACAGTTATCCTGGGGTCCCACGTAGGAGGACTTTTTTACTGGAGGACCCATACCATGCAGATAAAATCTCACCTCCAAAACAGTGGTCTCTTTTCTATCATCTGCCGGGAATGGTTTGTTTTCTGGTTTGCTCCCTTTACCCTGCCTAGACAGTGTACTGGTACTCTGCGTGAGTACTGGCTATCATGCTAACCTATAACCAACATGAACTTCACTGGGGTAGTGTCAAACCCCATGCTTTGGACTAACTCTTACTTGTGAAGTCACAGATGTGGCTTGTCTGAATTGTTAAACTTCAGTGTACAGAAATCAAACTTCCCATCCCCTAAGCTCAGGAGATCTCACAACCTATGTTCCATTGGCATTTCCAAGTTATTGTCACAAGACCTTGTTCACACATCACACTTTTGGTCTGTATCTTGCACTCTGGTTAAGAAGCATTTGACAGAAAGAATATGTTTTCCAAACAAACTGCAAAGTAGTTCTGGGCTACCATGGGTAAGACCTCACATTGTATGTGCATATAAGACACAATAAAAATGTGTGTGTATAGAGTATCGTTATTTATTGCAGTTTCTGCCCCAAACTATAATAGTATTTGTTCTGTTCCAGAAACTAGTTGTCAATAAAGTAACTGTGGAGAAATGGCAATCAACATACTGTTGACCCCTATTTTCTTTGGTTGAAGCAGCTTATTTTCATGCAAAGGCTTCTATTAGTATATGACTATGTGGACAAGTAATACCAGGAAAGTATGCAATGATGGTGGTACCTTGTGGATCATGCATTACACAGGAAAATCCATATTCAAAGAAAATCCACACTGCAGAATTTCTAAGCAGCCTTGAATTTTAATGTGCAATGTATCCTTAAGTATGAAACTAGATACAGGCAGAAATGCATTTTTAAGAAAACTGACAGTATTGAGGTGTGACAAAACTCTTTGTTTCAAATCAGCTCTCACCTTGGGTACTTGATTCCTTCCTCTTCCAGTTGTCTCCATACAGGGCTCTCTGGCAAATACAAAAGCAGTAAGACAGCTGATCCTTATGTATGGTTTCTCTTGGCTCATCTGCTTCAGGACTACATTATTCTTGAAGTGAGATGACCCTACAATGAATAAAGACAGGTTTTTCTTATGCAACTGATTTGTTAGAATTTGCCCTGGTTTTTACACCTAGAACATTCCTTTGTTTTTTGAAAACTGCTAGTATTTATTGGAATACTAATTTATAAAACCATCATGCTGACTGAAGCCAACACTTAGCTTTCACTTTGCTTGATAGAATGATTCAAGTCAAATATATACAGAAGGACTTTATTTGGCAGCATTTATATCCTAACTCTTTGAACCCAGTAGTTCTGTTTCACAGCTCATCTTCTCGCCATTAATTCCCAGGTTACCTCTGCAGTAAGCTCATATTGAAAACAAATTTACTAATCTTTTCCAGTCTCATAGTTTTGCACTTGCTTTGTAAATTTTTTTACAAGTACTTAGTTTCCTTCTTCATCATGCCAAGACTTGTCATGGATTCTGCACATTTTTAACATACTGAAAATAATTAACATTCCCCACAGGAGGCAGAAAAGCTGTCTTTACTTTACCTGGCTAGGGAATGCTACCACAGTAAAATAAACTGTGTGCTGATTTGCACCATAAAGGAAGCAAATCTATCACAGATGCAGAGACAGTGTCACTAAGTGGTCCCATTAGAGCTCAGATTTTTATCTTTGCCAGGAAATGAAAGCTTGACTCCATACTCCCAAAAGCAAACACATGTCACAGAGCAGCCCCAAGTCTGCACAGACTGTTTATGACTGTTTCCCTTCTCCAAACAACAAGCAGTCCAAATGCCAGAAGGTCTGTCTGGAGCTGTGGCTGCTCTCTGTCATGGTGACACTGTCCAGGCAACAATTACATTTTTCAAGAGTTATGGGGCTTAAAGTACTTATTTGTTTTCTTGACTCAACCTGCCACACAAGACATATTGAAAATGATCTGATCCGATGCAGGTTTCTCAGAGGTAACTGGTAGCAGAGATACAAATCCAAGAGGTGAACTCAGAATGGATGTCGTGGAAACATGCAGTTCCGGACAACCCAATTCCCCTCCCCTCTTTTTCTAATTTTTAAAAGGCATTTAACTGTTTGGGGGGGTGGGGGTGTTGACTTATTCTTTTTTTAATATTACCCATCAAATACAACCTTACAGTTCAATCTGCTGGACCATCTTCCAGAGATATTTTAGGAGAAACACATTTGCTCTTGACACTGGAAATCTGGCCAAGTTATTTTGGACATATCTTCCTTGAGGAGCAGGCACAAGCTGCCCTGAGCTCTCCGCTGCTGCTTGTACCTGCATGGCACGAGCTCATGCAGGCCTCGAAGAACTGTGCTCCTGCTGGGCTGGCCCCGTGGCTCCTCAGCCCCAGGAGGGCTTGTGACTTTCAGCACTACACAATGGGAACAACATAGGAGCAGTGATGTGTCTGTGTGAATCTATGAGCTCAGAGGCTGGAGCCTTAACTCAATCCCAAAACACATGGCATGGCCACACAAGACAACCTCTCATCTCTAGCAGAGCTCCAGGACATCTTTAGCTCCCTAGCAGCCCAATCTGGGATCTATACTCAGAGCATTTGCCGGAATTTCTGTAGACAGCTTACTAAGACCTTCTTTGGCTTTTCAGCATAGTATGCATTTTTTTAAAGCAGATGACCTTTGTTTTCCAGCTGGAGGAAGAGCTGAAATTGATTAAAGAGGCATATAATTCCCATGTTCACTGAATGTAACTTGCAGGCTTGTAACTCCTGAAAAAAATTTCTCCTTTAGGAAAGACATACTCTTGAAGTACTTGTAAACAACATCTGAAAGTAAGGCCATTTAGGGGACACTCCTTGTCCTCAAGGGTCAGAAAGCTAATGTCAAAGCTTATGTTTTCCTCTTGAAATGGAACAGCTCTTTCTTTTGGCTGTGGCATTGTTAGAGGAAGAGTTCAGCAGCAAAGAGGAAAATGAAGGTTAAAGAGGAGCCATTCATCTTGTTAGCACTGTAGTTGCACTAGAAGCAAACAGTGTAAGATATTCCAAAACCATGTACTTACTGTCAGGGAATAAGTATATTCAACAATTGGAGCCAGAAACTGTGAGTTCTACCACTGACTATCTCTGATATTTTAAAAGACTCATTTCTTTCATCTGCTTGGTATCTGAAAGCAAGGCATACCCATAGCTCCCATTTATTTCTTTAATTAGCAGGCTGTACATATTAAGGCCATTGGTGTGACTTGATCTTCTTATGGGTAAATAATAGACTCATGATAACTATTTTTGAAGTCAATTCTTAAAGAATGCCATGGATCACCGTAGATTAGTACAAAACATTCTTCTTGGTGCTAAATGAGTAACTCTGTGTTTTCTATTAATCTCTACCATAGCAATTCTTCACCATGGAAAATAAACATCACAGCTATTTTCAGATTAAAATAAAAACAACAGTAACCCTGGTAAAGATTTAATGCCTTTTTTTCAGTATCTATTCTACCCTGAGCAAGATTTACAGGATTATAGTGAAATACATTAGAAAAATGTGTGTATGGTTGGAGCAATGCAAACCACTGAAAAGATAAACCATTCCCCATCAACTCTATCCTAGCTAAAAATGCCATTATGAAAACACCTTTTTCTGTCACCTTTTCCTGCTGTCTCACAAACAGGCCAAACTACTTACACCCCCTATCACAAGATTTTCTTTCCTAGTCTTTAACATAGAATTACCTTGTTTCTCTTCTCTCCACAATACCACTGGTGATTCAAGCCTCTTGTGCCCAAACATCATACACCCGATACTATCCAGGAGTAGATTAGAAAAGCTGAACCAGAGTTCCTCTTTTCTGTATTTTCTTGCAAATCGATCATACAGGCTGAACAGGATACTACTTTTTAAAGGTCTCACATGACTCTTTTCTCCCCTACAAGTCCTTCCCCAAACTTAACAGCTGTGTGTGTATCTGGGTTTAACAAGCAATTCCACTAAATGCACCCTGCTGGCCCCTGCCCCTCGGCGTTTGTTTGGCACCAAATTACTCAGTGCCTAAAGCCCACAATCAGTATAACACACGCCTTCTCACAGCTGCTTTGCAAGCCTCTTTCTAGGGCCCCCTGTCACGTACCCCCGCAGGCACCACAAGCACCCCAGCTTGGTCATAGAGGTCTTATAACACCCCAAACAGCCACAGCAACTCTGAGCACTTGGCAATTCCCAAGCTTCTCGCTGCTCCCCTAGCCTAACTCTCTTTGCTTTGAGTTCAGTGCCAGAAGTGCCTACAGGGCACTGTGAAGGTTACTGTGGATGGCTTTTCCCAAATGAGTAGCCCATGGGCAGGCAAACCCTCACTAACCAGGGCAAAAAGTGTCTCGCGCTCGTTTCGTGACTCCTCTCAGGCACAAACCATACATTGCCACACGCAGCTTACAAATGCTGCCATGTTTGTAAATAAATTATGCATCTGTAGGCTGTGGTAGGTGGCTCGTAAGTTGTTATGCACTTTGTATGCATTACTGAGTAAAACATTTAATATTTTCTGTTAAGTACTTGAAAATCAGGGTACAAACCGAGCTACAACAAATCCTGAGGGAAGTGCTGTCCTGTGCCAGGCAGACCACTTTGGGAAGACCCTCAGTGGCTGTCTTAAATAACCTTTCTCCTCTTCATGATGAGAAAACCACATACTGACTATCCCTATGCATTAAACACTAGAGCATCTTTAAGTGCAGACACGTTTTGTGTGAATTACCCTCGGGATTCAAAAAATGGAGATACTAGAAAAGGAATGGGACACACCACAGAGCCCTGCTACATGGACAATCAATTACATTTCCTTCTAAAGGACACAGTGCAAGCCAGACAACCTTGAAATGCAGGGGCTTAAGGGAACAGTTTCAGAAATGAGTACAGCAATCATCAAAGAGAAATGAATTAGACAGACCACACAGACTCATGTGAACTTGAACACTGCTGTCATAGCCCTATTTATAATTTTTCTCTCCAGAACAAAAGGAGTCAGTAGGCATCTGTCTATGTAACAAGACACACTTGAGAGCAGCTCAAGTCCCCAAATAATTTATTTTCAGTAATTGCATATATTTGCTTTTTGAACAATTCTTAGCGGAGGAGCCTTAAGAGGCTGCAGGGTGATGCGGAGAAGTTAGTAGAGAGGGAGGGGAAGATGACAGCAGTCAAAAAGAAAAGAGAGGGAAGCTAAATGAAGACTCCCACTGCACTTCAGAATAACACTGCATGCTTCTGCAAAAGGTCTGTGAGACCACAGCAATTCAGAAGCTTTTCATCAGATTTACTTTTAAACTGAGAGGCCCATGAAAGAAGTTCAAAGAACTGACTCAGTTCTGAGTAGAGCAAAAAGCAGCTTTTTAACCTTGTGTTGTGCACAGTTTCATCTGCCCAGCTCATACTGCTGGTCAAGATTACAGAACATTTTCCTTGCTGAGTGCCAAACAGATGTTACGAAACACATTTGGTAGAACATATAAAAACACATGTCTTAGTGTTTTCTCACAACAATAGCTAAACAAAGTGTCAAAACCTGAAGTTGATGGGAGAATGCAAATTAAGTCCTGGTCCATAGCTGGTCTTCATACCACATTTTTAAAACCTTCTATGACCCTGGTTTTTCTGATGATGCACTATCAGACACTCAGGCTCCAAATTAATAAACTAAATATGGGGACTCTCCTCTGGCTGAGGGAGCAGTGTATGTGTTTTCTTCTCTTTCTCCCAGTCTGCAGCAGCTGTCTGCATGACCTGTGAAGTAACTGCTGTTATTTCTTACCAATGGCAGAGCACTGCAAGGGCTTTGCAAATCCATGTGTCCTTAGTCAGAACTCTGACAACAGACACTGTGACCAGGCCTGAGCTTCTGCTTTGCAAACACATTCTTGGTTGGGTGTCCTTGTACTGTAACTCAGAATCTGTGTGATGATTGTCACGGCCAAAGGACAGGAAGTATGATATATTCAGATAGAACAAGATATATTCAAAGAAGTTGACTGATTAGACTTGGGGCTCTTATAAGGCCATGCTTGAATGTCACATGCAGACCCATTTTTCATTTGTCAAGGAATAATGATTTGTTAGGAATGATGTTCCAACTGAATGATGTTCTTCCAAAAGCTGAATATGACCTGGAAAGCAACCTGATAGTCCAGAGTACCTCAGTTCTCAGGTGAACTTCCAGCTTCTGAGTTCTCCAACAGTTACAGTCTTGGGCTCCAAATACACCCAAAGCACCTCACTATAAAAACTTAAACCTATCCCAATAACTATATTCCTAGTGAGTAAAATATTTAAGCCTGTGCTTAGACTTCACCAATTTAACAAAATGTAAACATGCACACGTGCTGGCTGGAATGTGCTTGGATCACCTTCAAGCATCATTCAAGTACTGCTGCTGGGCTGGATTAAGTGAGGAAAAGGTTGTCAGGATTTCTGCAAGGGTGTCTTAACCATGTTAGTCTAAACAGGAGTTGGGCTGTTTATTTCCACGGGGACATCATCTCCCTTACAGGGAACCTGATTCTTCCCTTTGCCGTTTCAGAGTGTAGCTGACACAACTCCACTAGGAAATCACATGCAAAATGGTGTGATACAGGGAGTGCCAGGTTTCCATTCAGACTTCAGATATGATCTTGACAGAAGGTACTGGTCAAGCTTCCAGCCCCTTCCTGAATCTGCTCGTTATCTGTAAAATGAATTACAGTATTACTTGCCTATTTCCCAGGGAAGCAGCAATCATAATTTGATTAATAATTGAAGAAGCACTTTGAGGTTCTCAGATAAAATATACTACACAAATATTGTCCAGGCCCATATTTTTACATTATAAGTTAGGCAGAAAGAGGAAACAACAAAGAGTAATGGATTAATTGTTACATTCACTTAATATAAATGGATAAATGCTTCGAGTTGTTTGACTTGGCAACATTTACTGCAGTCTACAGCTGCAAACCAAAGAGACTCACAAGAGGCTGGAGCAAATCCCTGCAATAAAGACATAAGTAGTAGACAAGCTTTACATTCTTGTTCAGATTGCTTTTATCCCAGAGCTGCAGATGTATATACATATATTCCAATACTCCAGTTTGCTCTTAGCTGTTCTAAAGTAGTTGAATTTTATTCAAATAGCTACCTGAATTAGGTGCATAGAGGAGAAAAGCAGTCTCATGAGACTGTATCTTGTGGTGCTGTTAAGAAACAAGAGCTTTCAAAGAAGCAGGGAAAATCTACTAATTGAGTTGTATTCATTCAACTGGACTCTTCTGTAAGACAGTGAATTATATTACCTTCTTTTTCCTTAATGCAAAGGTTAACAACAGAATATCCAGGACACTATGGAGAAGATATGGACATGATGATGTACACTTACGACTATTACATCCGTGGGGCAACCACAACTTTCTCCGCTGTGCACAGGTTTGCTTTTCATCTGTTTCATTAGAAATTAAAAAAAGGCTGTCTTTTCTATTTGCCCCCAACAGTGCATGGCTACACACCATCTGCTGTGGTACTCAGCATCACACCAGTACTTCTGAGGACTAAAGTTCACAGTACATATGATTCATTGTCCAGGGTGGTGTATCAGGAGCAGGGCATGCCAATGGGGATCATTCGTCATGTCCATCTGAGCAGTGAAAAACACAGCAGTGATAGGTTGGGCTGAATCAGACCTTCACAAAATTCAACAGATCTTCAGTATCGTTTCTCACCTACCTCTAGCTGGAGCATATTTCACTGAGCTCACTAAAAACACCCTATGCCTTCAGGGAATGAGGGACCTATTTTGGTCCACTTTTCTTTGCAGAGAAGCAGGGAATCTGCCAGCATGCAAAGTTAAGACCATACAAACTGCAATATGAATGTTGTAAACTGCCCAATCCATTTCAACACAATTCTAACAGATTCAAGCCACACCAGGACTTCAGGCAATGCAGTGCACCTTGATCCCTTTCCAGAAAATGAGTTAACTACATTTTCTTCATCAGTCCTGGTTATTTCTTGGCATTTGCTAGTCCTCTTGGGAGAGTGCCTATGGCTAGTGAAGTCGTAGTCATGCAAATGGATTCACAATTTTTCTGCTCAGTTAGAAAGGAGCGTTTCTCCCTTTTTACTATGCACAACTGCAAAGTTTTAAAATTTGGATTTAACATAAACCCCACACTTTTGTCTGCCTAGGGCTACAGAGATCCTAACAGCACTGGTTTAAGGAGAGTGTAAGCAGTCATTGAAACCTGATTGGGGGAGAGGGATCTTGATTCTTTCAAGCCGACCTCTAATACATCAGTTGTGAGCTATTTCTGTGCTGATGTCTTTTATCAGGCACCTCAGTCCAGTATATTAAAGCATTTGTTATCCAGCACAGCACAGACAGCAAGGCAAGGTGTGCTGCACAGCTCTGCCAAGACTGGCTACATGAGAAGGGGGAGAGAAGAGAGAAGTGGGAGTTTAAAGACACCAGTATTTCAAGCTGTCTCTAACAACACTCGAAGTAGCCAGAATGCTTTTGTCACTGTAATGCTCTCAGCTTGCCAAAGTTCACTATAGGGACCCCTCAACCAAAATGCTACCTAAAATAAGGAGGCTTTTCTAGAAATGACAACACATTGTAAGACTGCTGCAGGTCCATAACTGTAATTTCCTGGCTAAAATACATTATCCTGTTTATTATCAAATGGAAGCCGTGTCTGCAAATTCTTCCTACAAGTGGAAGAATAACTTTCACAGATACTTGGCCCAAAGATATCTATTTATCACTTTAGATAAAGAATTTACAAGGTCATAAGGGACAGCCCTGTTCTGGGCTTTTCCTCTTAAATATTGCCCAGTGCTATCCTTAATCCTTGTTCCTCATGGTTGTGGCAGAGACTACGGGAAATAATGCAGACAGTGTGTTCCCCTGCAGCTGGAATCCAGACTCCTTCAGATGTGGACCAGGGTAAAGTCTGGAACCACAAGGACAAGCCTGGAAAACAAAGCAGCTGAGGTAGCCTATGCCTCTGAGCAGATTGCTGTCTCTGACTGTTGAAGACAGCCTTCAGAACAGGGTGGCAGTGCGGGGACTGGGCAGGAGAAGAGGCAGCATCAGGGGAATGTACATTGGGTGTACAGGTCCTCACAGGACCACAGTGCCTCGAAGAGGAAGAAGCCACCAGCACACCTTTGTCCTCCCACTGCTCTGGTGGCAGACATAAACCTGCAATAGTAGCAGATTGAAACTACAGAGAAAACATTTTATGAACTGCAAACTAGGAAAGGTTTCTGCACCAAAGAACTTTCTGGCCCTCAGCTTCCAGAACGACCAGAACTTATTTGTGTTGCCAAGGGAATGAAGTGAAAAAGAATTCTTGCTACATCAGTTCAGAATTCAGATTTAGGCTGTAACACTCCTCCTGAGCAGTATGATCACAAGAGTCAGCAAAATTTGCCATCCTTAATGGTTCTTTGCAGCTCATGAGGCAGAATAGGAGCAGAAAAAGGTTTTCTGAGTCTCAGCCTGCCAGAGGTATGCACATGTTCCACTTGTCTATGTGAACATTTTTAAATTGCTCTTTATTTTCAAGCACATTAAACTTGTGCCCATATTATTTAGGTCATGATGGACAATATTCTTGAGCTAACAAGAGGCAAAAAAAAAGCCTCTGAATGTATTTCAGTTTAAGCTTTCCCGACCACTTCAAACTGCTAGGTATTTTTAGACTTTTTCAGTAAACTTGCAGAAATCATTTCTTCCCTTCCTACTCCCTAAGACATTGAATCACTGAGGTCACTGTTGATACAAAGATATTTGAGACAGCATGTGATGCTTGTGGCAAAGGATGTAGAAAGTTTGGAATGATGTTACCCTCACCAACACCTCTGTAGTCACTCTCTGTGAGTTTCCATGCCTGTGTATCAGGAATGAATGAAAGAATTATTGTTGATCATCAAAGGTTTTTACTGCTCGTTTGTGGAGAACAGACTTCAGAAATGGTTAATATTTACATTTTCCAGTCTCATTTTAAATAGGTCAAAAGGCAAAAACAACTGTCTATAAAGCAAGACAAAAGCAGCTGGAAAGAACTAGAAGAGGCCTGAAGTATCTCTGGGAGCCTATTCAGGAGTGTGATGATGACCCTGATGCAGACAGGATGACCTAAGGACATAAATAAGGGAGCATTTGCAGGGAAGGGCAGTATGTTTTGTTAGACAGACTGATACAGTCAAATTTCAGAGAAGGACAGGGGGTATGTGAAGCAGGTTGTAAACAACTGAAACTGCCCATGTACACAGGCACATTGCAAACCCTCGGCAAAATAGCTTCCAAAATTAAACCCACAAACCAAACAACAAAACACCTTCAGCCTGAGCTCTGAAACATGCCAAGTGATGATGGCATAGCTCTCTGGTGGAGCATTGTTATGTGGCTGTGATCTGGTTGGATCAGTCTCCTGAGTCCAGAGAGCACCACTGGAACATTCACAACCTAACCTGCAGCAAGTATCTTGGACAGGGAGGTGGGAATTACCAGGCCTCCTTGGTAAATGCCACAAACTTGTCCTTTGCTATGTAGTATAAAAATAGCACATGCAGACTGTCACAAGCTCATTTCTTCTACAAAACTGTTCTCTGCTCCATTTATTTGGGTGATCTGGATAGCCAGTTATTTCTTAACTGCTCAGACATCATCACTGAAAAATAAACCGACAGCCAGATACCCCAACAGTAAAGTAGGTTTGAAATGCCCAGACAAGCTGGACATCCACCAAGCTCAGCTGAGCTAAATTATAGGGTATTTAAGGTCCCTAATAAGTTTCATATGACCGAAGAAAGAGGATTTTGTCAAACGGAATATGAATAGGAATTCACAGAATTTTTTAACTGAATTGGAAACAGATTATTCAACAATATTTGGAGATAAAAGAAATTTCTCTATACATCAAAAATTCAAATCTGACAGCACATGACAGCTGGAAAACAAAAGTGACAGTTCAATATTGTTTCCCAAAGCCAAGGAAAATGCACGAATTTAGGAACTGGGAGGGGATGACACCTACAAACTGGTGTTAAGAATCTGCAAAGGCAAGTTCAAATATATTCTAGAGTACGCCTCATAAGGCAATTTCTGATGGGATCTGCATCCCCACTGGTAAACTTGTAAGGGATCTACAAATTGAAACAGGCTGATAACTACTGAATTAAGCACGCAGCAGAAATAGTACAAAGAAATTGCCTAAGTCCTGAAAAGCTGGACATACATACTTGAGTTCAAACATAAGTAACAGGGGAAAAAGAGGTAACATGCCATTAAACGCACCAACCATGTACGTAAACGCCAGTGTCTGCAAGGCCAAGCTTAAATGACAGCTTCAGAAACAATTCTGTTCCAGTATTTCAAAGCATGTTATTAATTCAAGTGACTAAAATACATTTCTTTTAAAGAGCTTCACTTTTAATTTCACAATGTCCTATTTTAGAAAAATTACTTGACCTAAGATGTTGAGCTAAAAGTCTCTCTGACAAAGGGTGCTAGCTTAGCAGACCTAAACTTTGACCAATATAATCCTGTTTTCCACAGATGAGTCCTCTTGGTTTTTTCTCTCTCGGTAACTTAGTGCCCAAAAGAATAATAACTGTCTTTGAAGAGCATGCACATAGACCAAATAAGGGATTCTTAAAATAAAGCTAAAAATGAATCTTGCATTTCATTAACCTTTGGTAACAGTTTTATGAGGAAATTACAATTTAAAAACATCTAGGAAAGATCTAAAGAAAACCAAAGCCAAACACCATATAACTGTTACATCAGACTTGCTGATGAGCATGAGACAGACCCAGTTCCCAATGACACTCAGGATAAACCGGTAGTTTAGTAGCACAGTAAATTTCCAACTAAAAAACCTCAGTTAACGAAAGCTGCAATGAGACATTTTATACCTACAGGGTAGGTATAAAATGTACACCTACAGGGCTTAAGAGTCAAATTAATCTTATTCCAGGACAGAGTCACACAGTCAATGACACCAGTTAATACCAAAATCTGGGCTCAGGGGCTTCAGCACATTCCTGAGAGGCAGCAGCTTGGCAGCATTTTGGTGTTTAAATGCAAGCTCCTATTAAATCACTCCAGCAGCATTACCTGTCCCATGCCTCAGCTTTAGGACATCACTATTAGCAGAATCCAAGCTTTCAGAAACCTCTTGGAGGACTACCCCTTACCCATATAAATGACAACTGCCATCTGCAAGGACTGTACTTTGGATCTAAGTTCAAGTCAGCCAGTATCAAGCAGCCTAAATTCAACATTCCCTCCACAGCAGAACAGTATTTGATCCTCTGAACTCACACTTACTTGTCAAAGGAAAATTTAATGCACAATAGGCTAAGGTGGAAATTAAATTTGTAGCCTGTTGCAGCTATTAGACACTAAATCACTGGCCTCCAGTGTTGAATCCCACTGCTCCAGTCAGGCTTCCTACTAACAATTGTTAGGTTTCCTATCACTCTCTTGAGAGAGAACACCACTCAGAATCTGGGAAGAATGTAAACTCTCCTTAAGTTCATAAACATTCCTCTTCCTCACATGTGACTTGATCAAGGATGAGAAGTGAATTTCATTTCTCTCACTATTGCTTCCTTCAGATCTTTAACAAAGGACACTAACTGGAAGACCTAGCAGTGAAAGACACTAAAGAAAAAAAAAAAAACCAAGTTAAATTTGCTGTGTGGATAACTCCCCTCTTAGATATAGCTTGAAAATCTCCCAAGTACTTTTTATACATTACTGAACAATATATGACATGACAATAACTTTTGACAGAATCATCCTTTTCTTCTTGGACGCTGATTAAAAGTCAATTCAGGATTGATCATCATCAAGATTCATTGTCTTCTGAAGGATACTCAGAGACATTCAGAGAGCTGATTTGCTCACCTTATAAAGGAGTGTGAAGGAATTGTAATTATGACACATATTTAATGTCCTTTCAGCCCATAAAAACACAAAAGACTCAGATGAAAGTCAGTTAATGGCAGACAGATGTTTTTGTTGCCACAATACCTGGTATAACGTTACTCTTACTTGTATAGCATCTTCTGCAGATCTGGCTCACTAATACCTCTCTCTTGTCTTTCTTTCACGCAGGGATCGTCAGTGGAAATTTATTGTCTGCAGGATGACAGACTATGACTGCCCATTTCAGAATGTTTAAAAAGATTGAGTGTACTCCACTTGGAAAGCCTGGGGACAGATAGGTTGGGATGAGGATTAGTGATTACAGGAGAAGGTCAATTAGGCTCACAAAAAAGTACCAAGACTCATCAGCTGTCTGCTGAAGATACAATTCTTTGCCTCTGGAGCTAATACATAAATTGCCAGCCCACACGCTTACAACAGTGAATTCAGAGGATTCTTTCAAGATACACTGACAGTTGCATCCCCCAATTAAATTTGCTTATGACATACATGTTTATGATACACAAATCTATGGCATATACTCAGTTACCTTTCTTATATAAACATATAGCCATTCTAAACACGTACAACTTCCTTTCACATAGCAACTCTATGTAAATGGCTTCCCAGCACGGTCGCTCCAAATGAGGTGGAAACATACTATACACTTCCCAACATACACTAGACTTTCCTGACTTCTACTTTGTACTTAGAATGAATCCAGTGATCCCTACCAGCTTCTCAGAGTTTAGTAGCTGGAAGTGTGCAGAAAACGGCATTGGGAGGTCTCTGATGGGCTGCATCTGGCATTACCTGTTACAGCCCTTCAGCTTAACTCCACTGCAACAAAGGTCTGCCCACACAGGGGAATTCCGGGTATTTACAACAGGAAGATATTGATATCTGATAAAAATGAGAGTAGATCCATCAATAAAAACAGAAATCTAACCCAGCTTTACTGAGAGTCTCTTTTATATTGTCTTAAAAATCTCTAATGGCAACTAAGACTAACTAAGAGCTCTGCTCTGGGCAAACCCAGGAGTAGGTCAGGCCACTCACTCTCAGTAAATATGGATACCACATTCTTCAGGAGTCTGCTTTTCAGGTGGATTGGGTTTCCACTATGGGTGCCTGTACAACATCCATCTGCCCTTGGTAATACATTCTTGGCTTAGAATAGACAAATAAAGCTAGTGACTTAGGTGGCCTTATTTCCTCCAACTTGCAAATCCTATTCCCAATTTGTAAAAACTGACCATGTTTCAAGACTGCATAGCACTTGTGCAGCTGTAATCCAACAAGAAATACTATCAATCTGTTTCAGGAAGATCTGAGGTAGGATTTTAACTCTTGAACAAGCTAGAATTTAGGGTTCAGTTTCTTAGTTGATCACTTCAATGATGAACTTAGCAGTCATCTTGGTGGTGCTGGCTCAAAGCTCCATGATGACTCCATGTGCCAATTTAAGGTTGCAAAGCTTCATAGGAAACAGTGGTGTCAGCCAGTGAGTTTCCATATTCCAAGCATTTTTAGCATGTTTACAAGCATACCCTCAAGCATGAGCATTAAAACTACACTTGTCCAATAAAGGAATGATAGGATTTGCATTGCTGTAGCCTTGTTCTTTATTGATTTTATTTACACCAGCTAATTAATTTCACACAAACAAACCCTTTGTCACTCTCAGAGACCATGAAGGTGATTAGGGAATTCTGTGAGAGACAATTGCTGAGATATGTAGATAATAGTGAGAAAGAATTTGGTAAGCTTAGGGAAGCTGGAGAAGCTTGTTCACTGACACTGGTAGGCAGGCAAAGGAAGCCAATGGAACTCCAAACAGTAGAGCACCAGAAGAGAAGGCACTTGTGCCAGGGAATCAATGGAAAAGGATGAGCACTAAAATTAAGCACAAGAGGATCATCCCTGAGAACACCTGCTCTAGATGGAAACCTGTGGCTGTGTGGCCACGTTATCAGGATGCCATCAGCAGCTTGCCAGGCCGGCTGCTTGGGAGGGCGCCCGAGCCTAGATGCAGGAAGCCCAGGGTCTCGCGCTACGCTCTGCCGCAGCAGGGACACACACAAAGCGGTCGAGAACGCAGCTTCCACTTGAAGGGGCTTCCCCCAGGCTGGTGGAAGACGTGCCAGCAGAGACAAAGGCGAGAGATATGGTCTGCTGCTTGGGTTCCAGAGAGTTTAATCTTGCGAAGACGCAGAGGCAGCAAGACCAGGAACCAGCAATTACAGGCATTTTTATACTGGGACATAGGGAGGCGGGGTGAGGGGTACAATCCAATAGGGAAAGGGAGGGATCAACAGGGAAAAAGCCAATGAGAATGGAACAGGGGAGGGATTACAGACAACCAATGGGGAGCTGAGGGCAGGGCTACAGGGGGGCTGTGGGAACTCGCAATTCACAATGCAACAGAAACCCATCTCCTGCACAACTTTATCTTGACTACTCGGGCTGCTCTTCATTCTGTGTGCACACCATGGGCTTATGAAGGCCTCTGAGGGGACAGTACAATATCATCTTAAACTGGTTTAAATTCACAGAGCTGCAGGAAAGAGCAGTTCTGGTCTCTTGTCCTGGAGCTGCAATGTCATATTGTCCCATATCATAGAATCATTAAGGTTGGAAAAGACCTCCAAGACCGTTGAGTCCAACCTGTGATTGAATACCATCATGAGAACTATGCCATAGCACTAACTGCCATGTCCAGTCATTTCCTGAACATCTCCAGGGATGATGCCTCCACCATCTCCCTGGGCAGCCCATTCCAATGTCTAATCACCCTTTCAGTGAAAAAATTCTTGCTGATGTCCAACCTAAACCTCCCCTCACAAGCTCAAGGACATTTCCTCTTGTCCTGTCACTGGTTGCATGGGAAAAGAGCCTCACCTTCACCTGGGTACACCCTCCTTTCAGGTAGTTGTAGAGAGTGATAAGGTCACCCCTGTGCCTCCTCTTCTCCAGGCTAAACAACTCCAATTCTCTCAGTCACTCCTCACAGGACTTGTGCTCCAGACCCTTCACCAGCTCCACTGCCCTTCTCTGGACTGACTCCAGCATCTCAACATCTTTCTTCTCGTGAGGGGCCCATAACTGGGCACAGAATCTGAGGTGCAACTTCACCAGTGCCAAGTACTGAGGGACAATCGCTCCCCTGTTACTCCTGGACACACTATTTTTTATACAGACCAGGATGCCATTGGTCTTTTTGGGCACCTGGGCACACGGCTGGCTCATGCCTCCTTTCTCCCTCATCCCTGTCCTAGTCCCTTGTTTCCACCCATACTCTATTCCCAGCTCCACCCTAGCAATGCATCTGTGTAGGATACATTTCACAGGACTCCTCTTCAGAAAGTTAAGTAATTCTCAGATGAGGAAAGGCGTGGGTGGGAAACAGAATGTATCTTGGGGGAAGGCAGAAATGGGATGTGGACCAAAAAAAACCCCAAAAAGCAGAACAGAGGCAGAGAAAGAGTGGTTCCTGTGAAGTCCTAGGACAGCTAGTTAGCAAAACTAGGAACTGAATTTAACTTTTATCTAAGTTTTTATCTAAGTCGCAGTATCCACTTCTAATACTAAGGTAACCCTTCTGTATGGGAAAACATTGCTCCAAAGCTGATAAGGTTCCAGCCCAAATTCCTCAGCACAGAGCAAGGTGATGATGAGCCTGTCTCACAGAAGTTTGCCAGCTTCAAAACTTCATCAAGTTTGCTTTAACTTTCCTAAAGCCATTCCAGAAAAGTGAGCCTTTCAACCTGCTTAGGACACCTTACCAAACCTGAGCCACCTTTCACTCACTGTGAGACTAACGAGATGCCATTGCAGGGAAATGGAGAGTTGTGCCCAGTCACACCAAGTACAGCTGAGCACAGATGCCCAGTGCAGGGAGCCCACTGCACTTCTTCATCCTCATGTGTTCCACAGCACAGAAGCACCACACCTGCACTTGTACTGTATGGAGTAAAAGTCATCCCTGACCTGAGAGTAAACACAATGCCTAACATTTTAAATAAACTCTTGTTCTTTATTAAATAAGACATTAGGAAATAAAGTTTTATTTATTTAATAAATAACAACAGTATGGATTGAATTCAGACATCTGAGAGAAAAACATTCCTTTGTAAATGCTGAACATTGCCCCAGCCATGCTACAAGGGCCGAAGATGGCACACTGTCAGCACTGTCAGCAATTTTTTTTAGATAAATTAGGGCACGGTAATCTTTGCATTCACAAAGAGAAATGCAGCAAACTTCAAAAAACAGGGGGAACCTTTTGAACTTTTCCTAAATGGAAACAAAAAAGGTGAAGTGGGGTGGCCTGGCTGTGGAAGACAAACACCAGCAGGCACCAGATTCCCTTTGTGGGTCTCCTTTAACCTGAAACTCAGCAAAGGTGGGTGCTAAGCCAACCTCCATTTGATCCACTTGACTTGAAGAGAGGTTTGAATACCAGAACAGTGTAAGTAATCAGGGAAAACAGACAGTCAAAGAGAAGGACTTGACTCCTCTTCTTCCTAAATTGCAGGATTAACTTAAAAACCATGGGACTTCTGTTAAAAATAAAAAAAAAGAGTGAACTCTATTTTTTTAACGTATTCTGATTTCTCAGTTTCTAGAGTGTATAAGCACTTACAATATTTTTTGCTTTCAGTAATTTTCAAGTGCTTCAAACAGTATTTCCAATTACTTCTCAACAATGCTGAGCCTAGAAATATATTTTTTTAAGTGAAGGCTGAGATTCTTGTTTAATCACTTGAAAATGATAGCTGGTACATCAGCACATTTTTATATTTTAGGTCCTGTTTTACAGGACATCAGATACTATGAAACTCATGATAAATATGCCAGACTTGGCAACACAGCACTGATGAAAAAAGAAATAGCAAACCCATAGCCATGTTGAAAAAAGGCTTCTTTCCTGTAAGATCAAGAGAGACCTTTCAACCTCTTCCAGCCCAGTATTAAGGATTTTGTAATATGAGATAAACCTGGCAGAGAGTCGTGGCATTACCTAAACGGGGAGATGCCAACACAGCTGAAGGGAAACCAGTCTGTGGGTGAACCAGAAGACCTGGCAGAAGACCAGTTGGCTCTTTGGAAAACTTACTTAGACTTGACCCTTGACTCATAGCCATTGAATTTTTTTTCTTTTAAAACTTGATTTCTAGTCCATGTTTATTGCATTAGCAACATGCTACTGTACTGGCCTGCATCTTTAAGGCAACAGTACTGTTTGCAATCAGAGAGTATGAACATCACTGGTAGCGGCACTTTGTGCCAGAGTTGTTGGCGTGAACAGTAGGCAGGAGGAGTTCTGCTAATTACACATTATCAAACATAAAACTGTGCTCGTGCTTAGATTTACTTCTCAAGACAGAGTAGTTACACATGGGACTGCTTCTTTACTACTCACATTTCAGGGTTCTGGTATGTGTGCAGCTGATACCCTGAATAGTAATCTGGACCTATGCTTTGAGAAGTTTAGAAAAGGCACAGGGCTGCCCACATGCTGAGAATAAAAGACTTAAACAAGTGCCTGTGGGTCACAGCCAACTGGCTTGTCTTTGTCTTTCTGAGCTCCATACCTGAACAGCATCGATTTCAGTCTTAAGCAGCTTGTGAACCTTGGCCAAAATCAATGGAGTTCAGCCTTAAGCAAGAGTCATGCATCTAAATACTTTTCAGAACCTCAGCTGGTATGTCTCTGCAAGGAATACTGGATAACTGAACCTCAGGTTGGGGGGAATCAATCAAAGAGTGTGCCAATAAACACATGACTGGCCAAGGCAGCACATATTCTACAGAAATGTACTTTCTTAAGACATAAAAGCCCTGAATTGGTCAGGCCATTGGACTGGATGGTCACTGTAAGTCACTATCCTACTTGAAAAATCTGACTTAACGTCATGAAGACCAGGACTCACTTTGCCTTAGGTTACCTTTGAATCATTTAAGAAGAATAAAAGAAGTTTTGCTAAGCTTAACATTAAAGCCTGGTCAGAGGATAAATCCCAGTATGTAAAAAAAAGTCACACCTATATTTTTGTAGAATGTGTGTTTTAGTTTACATTCAGGATCAAATTCTCCTGGTCTTGCCTGAACCAGACAAATCACCACACTGCAGAACCTTATCCCAAAGAGATCATCCCAAGTCATGGAGAACACAGAAGACACAGGTGCAGAAGAGGTGGTTCTGTCTCAGAGAAAAATGAGGGGAATGACAAGAACCAGAGTGAAAATAGTGAAAGAGACATGAAGCCACCTGAAGAATATGCCATTATATAATTTCTTAAAATAAATGCATGCTCCTCTATCTTAGGAGACGAGATGACTAGGATAATTTAATACCAGCAAAGAATTTGGAGAAAGCTCCCCAAATAACTTTGAAAAGAAAAAAGCCAGAACAGTACATCAAATACCATCCTTGAAAAGCAGAGGAGTTGCTAATAGAAGCAGAACCAACTGATAATGTTGATATAATTCTTTTAATCTGTGTTCAGAGCTCTTAACCCTTGACCAAAGAAAACAGAGAGATGAGAACTGAAGGAATAAACTAACAATGAAGCATAAGTGGAAGGAGGAGGTGTGATCACAGATGAAGAAAGGGGCAAGGAAAGAACAAAAGCAAATACATTCTCAACAAACTAATGAAAATGGGCCTTTGGCACAACATGTGGCCTCTGAACTGAAATTCTAGTTTTCCATGGTCATGTGAGGCTGCATATAAGGTTTTGCTTCAGTTAATATAAACACATTGCTCAAACTACTTTATAGGTTGAAGTTACTTAAGACTCTGGCATGGGCTCAGACCCATGTTAAAGTGAACAAGCTTTGACTTGGAAATGGATATATTCATCAGCAAAAGAAGATCCTGCTAGAATAAATAAATAACCTCTGACCATGATCTTACGTGGAAAGTAAGTTGTAATAATAATTCTTCCTTTATTTACCTTTATTTTACTTACTCAGAGTGAGTTTGACACTGATGGTGGCCTTGAAGAAACTCTTACCCATATTACAAAGCACTTTTCTGTCACATGTTTCTGACTTCCTCTGGGTCCTAGGGGACCTCCTTGGGGTCAAGGAGAACTGCTGAGTGTCTGTGGCTTATTCAACAACAGCTGTATTACTGAGACAAGCAACAAAGGACATAAATAACTTTAGCCGCCACCGCTTCTCTGCTAGAAACTGATTTGTGACCATAAAAGTAATTCAAGCTTGGCAATGAAATAGTTATTAAATTGTAACAGACTTGTACTTGTTGCACTGAGCTGTAACATCATCAAGAAGAAATTTTTCCCCAAGGGTTTTATTTGCTGAATGTGCTGCACTGGGTTGGAAAAAGTCACATACTCCAATATATTTAATTACAATTCAGAGAGAGAACTAGGTGAGACAAGACTGATGCAAACATTCTTCTGTACCACTTAGAAATGCTAAACCTGAACCTTTTTTGCATCAAAACCTGCAAATTATTCTCTGGCTGGTTCAACATTACCTGCTTTCCAGGTGCCTCTGACATCTGCCTTTGCTGCAGATGGGAACTACAGCACACACATCACAGACTCTGCACTTAACACTGCAGCACAGCAAACACTGAACTCACAGCCCAATAACCTGGGCTATCATTTGCAGTCACTTTCTGCATTATTTAACAAAGCAGACAAGAGGAAAAGGGTTCTGAGTAATTAAGTGCTGTTTGGCAGGCACAGCAAATACATAGATCTCCATTACATTAATCTGAAATGGTGACTGAGAGCACTTTGGTGCTCTGCACGCACTTCATACTCATACAGCACAGTCCCAGGATCACCAGCAAGAAATGTATGTCGTGGCTTCAGGTCATTACTTTCCTCTTTTAAACTGAACCAGCCTCCTGGTATCCTGTCTGGTACAAATGGACTGAACTCCTCAGCAACAGGGGAACATCTCCTGCTTGGTGTGAACTGAGCACGTGGCCACACTGCTTGCTCAGGGCCTAGGTATGTCACTGCCACTGCCTCTGTGCTCTGCCCAAACTCAATGGAATGAGTTTGACCAGGCTCCTGTCAAGCCCTCCAAGATGTCCATTTCACCCTCTTTCCTCTCACACCACAGTAACATCTAAAAAGACTAAACATTATTAACATAAAAGCATTAGCATCAACAGTGAAATCTCCTAGTCTATACTTCTGCCTAGTGTTAGTCCATCCCAGGTACAGAATCCAGCATTTCAACTTCTTTGATTTCATCCCATTAATCACAGCCCAATGTTCCAGTCTATCTAGATCTCTCTGCAAGTCTCTTGTCTCTGAAGAGAGTCAACAGCACCTCCCAGCTAGGTATTGTTAGCGAACTTGCTAACTGTACATTTAACTCCTGCATCCAGACCATTGATAAATACATTGAACAGCACTGACCCTAGGATTGAACCCTGAGCAACACTGCTGGTGCCTGGTCGCCAGCCAGGTCTAGCCCCATTCACTACAACTCCTTGAACTCTGCCCTTCAGCCAGTTCATTACCCAGCACACCATGAACCCATTCATCCCATAGCTGGGCAACTTGCCCAAAAGGATGTTGTGGAGGGCAGCAGCAAAAGCCTTATTAAAATCCAGAAAAATACACCTACCACCTTCCCTTCACCTACCATGCAGGTGACCTTTTCATAGAAGGATATCAACTTAAACAGTATATGTGTGCACTTGTTCTCCATTTGTTGTGCCTGTTGATCTCAATATTTGAGTTAGATTTAAGCAACAAGTCAGATACATCCACTTGTGCCACAATACTCAAATTCTGTATATATATTCAATAAAGTTAATAACATATTTCCATAATGTGCTGTATGAGTACTTGGAAAGATAATGAGCTGTTGTTACACTTTTGTGAGCTGAAAGTTTACAGCATAAATGCATTAATGCATTAAGCCTTTTGATCAAGCAAAAAGAAAGAGCAACGGGCTGATATGTATTATTCTCCTGCTTGATCTATTAAAAAATTGATTCAGCCTTCAGTCTGTTACTTGGAAGACCATACCAAATAAACAAAGAGGGTAATGATGCAGTGTGAGATGAGCAGAACTAAATATCAAAATATAAATGCTTCCACGGAGCCAAACACCCTGGGTAAAAAGGATGAGCCATGCAAAACATGCCTGAATTCCTATGCTGGAATTTTCCTTTGTCTACTTTTGTCAACAAGGGTCTTAGCCATAACAGAGAGCAGACTGCAGTGTGGTGCTGACACACTGGAGCATCTTGAAATGAACTTGTTAGAGTAGTCTAATTCCAGTTGGCCAGAGCACGGCACTAAGGACTTGATCATGCTTCTCCTGTTGAGTTAATTAAGAACTACAAAAAGCAGCTAGCGCTTCAGAGAAAGCTGTCATCAGGAAACAGACTATATTCTACTATTGGGTCTCCCTTTCTGCTGAGACCTAGATCTTCCTGATACAAAGCCTAATGCTGTTTGACACTCTTCTAGAGGAGAAGGAATCAGCCCATTCTATAATGATCAGGTACATTTCTGTATCCCAGCTAGTTTGCTCAGCATTTACTTGGGTGTTGACAGGTGTTCCTCTATGGTGCACCATGTAGGTGCAATGCAGACAAACCCCCAGTGTTCTTCACTCCTCACCCCTCATGTGATACTGTCCTTTCCTGATTTCTGCATGGCCAGTGAAAAAGACTGTTAGAAATTGAGATCAATAGAGGATGAGAAAGGATGAGAAGGTGACACCGGCCTCATTAGAAGCATCAGCTTGGTGCAATGGACATGGTGCCCCATTCAGCCATATATCTGAAAGCCAGAGCCAGCCTGAAATAGCATAAGCCCTCACAGGGAGAAGGACAGATGAAGTATATACTCTAAACTCATGTGCAGCCAGCCTGACAGGAGGAAGAGAGCCGATGTTTTCTTTAAATGATGTATGAGCACACTGATGATGTAGGAACACTCCAATTAAAAACAAATCAAGAGGGAATATTCATCACGAGGCTTTGCTAGAGAAGCAGTTAATTGTCTGAAATCTTAAAAACTAAAGAGTGCATGTGTGGGCACAGGACGATAAACCTGAAGATAATTTCAAAAAATAATTACAACCACCTTTTCCTCAGGGAGCTGTCGGGCTGAAAGTACAGTGCAGAAACATCTATGTCATCCACCAGGCTTCACCTAGGCAAAGGCCTTTAACTGATACTTGCTAACCCCTTCACTGAGGGAAAAAAATCCATTATTCTGTTTAGAGTATCATGCTCCAACAAGCTGTTCAAGCTACAATTTGCATCTTGAATGCTGGGCAAGGCAAAAAAAAATGTCTGAGTCATGCCAGAGAATGTTTCACAGCAAAAAGAAAGAGGGGAAAAAATGCATGTAAGAAAGAAACCTTCACAAAATAAAGGAATCTGGGGGAATAAGCATCCCCAGCAGGACTGAGATGTAATTCGCCCCATGAAAAACCATAAGTCAACATGAACAGTTCCCCTGTGAATTGTCTTTATGGAAAGAATGCCCAGTGGTTAAAGTGCTAGCCAGGAACTTGAGAGGCTCCTGCTTGTCCAGCCACCTTTCACATGAGAACAGGGTCATTTATGCCACTTATGCTCCCATGCCACGTTGTAGAATAGGATTAAAGGTCATTCCATAAACTTTAAGAAGGATGACATTCCTAAAATCCTCACACAGGGATGCTATCACACATTTTCAAAGCAATACTTTCATTGTGCCTGGGCTGCTAATTAATCCAAGCACATACTTCAGCTACACAGCTTGCCTGATTCCAGCATAGCTCAGTTAACACTAAGACTGTGCTTTGTTTCACATGCAATTTGGACATATGAAATATGCCCTGTGTTTCTCCGAATCTCATCTCTCTTTCCATCCATCAGGGATAGAAATCATCACTGGCATCACGCACAAATAAATGTAATGACAACAATGAGGCTTTAAGATATTATGATGAGGAGGAGGGTGGGAGACACCTCTAAATATGACAGATTAGATGAATCTCAGTGTGATAGTGCTGGCTCCACACTCTGGCATTTGTGCTTGCCCAGGGTGCTGGTACCAAGGGCATCCTGCCTGGCTCCTCAGGGCCCTGCACAGATCCCTCCAGAGCCAACCCAGCAGCGTGGCAGCTTCCCAACTAGCGCAGCCACCACAATGCACCAAACAGTGCTAAGTTCCCTGTTCAGGTGACCATTTCTTATCTATTAAATGTGGATTTGTCTTCTGGGAGTGAAAGCATACTACAGCTCATGTGGCCAGCACACCTACCATGATTTTTGTTGTCAGGTGAGATACCACATGCAGATGGTGTCAATGAGCCAGCTGTGAAAAGGACTTGGCTGTCTACACCCTTCCGGAAACTTGCTGAAGAGGTAAGCTGCACTGGTGGTCTAGGCAAGCACCAGGTTTTTCAGTCATTCCAGTTACAAATTTTGTAGAAAGGCTAGGATCTTTCAGGACAGAGCTGTGGAGCTACTCTACTGCCCCTAAGTTACTAGGGCTGCACTTTTCATCCATGGAATACCGACTGCTAAAGTACTGCAGGCAACACATGTGGCACAAAGGACGCCTTCCTCAGCTACCACTGCACCCCTCCACTGCTGCAAGGAGGGAAAATATTCTTGAAGGATTGAAGTGTGACTTGGATTAAAATACTTTATAGACACTGATCTAGGGAGCTGCCAGACATATCACCCGTGACCAGATTTGCAACTGCACTAAGACCCCAAAGACAGAGAAAGCAGCTTGAAAATTCACATTTTCAATGGTAAAAAGCAATGTACTTTAACAAAGATTAAGTTTTTCATGTGGAGGAGAGGGGCTTCAGCAAAATGAGCAATGCAGGCCAGAAGTGGAAAATTGGAAGACAAATTCTTACTAAATCAGGCAGTGCAGGGCCGTAAATTGGTTCTTAATCCTAACCACTGTTGTCTGGTGCACAGCCTGAACCAGACCACTAGACCTGGAAACACCTGTCAAACTGGGTCCTGCAGGTGAAGATGCCTGAGAACCTTGTTGGGTTTTAAGGTTGGAACATCTGAGTTTACGTCCAGCGACAGAAATTAGTCTGGATTTTCATGGAAAGTTCATACCTAGAGAAATCAATTATGTCTGACTGAAACAGCTGCTTGGTGGGGTTTGAAGGGATGTGCCAAGGCACTTAACTGGGCACTTGGGCTTCTATGTGGTTCTTTTAACACGCAGTGCAATTGTATGTGCATTTCCTATAGTAGCCCAAACAAAAGAGACTGGACTCTGGGCTCTGAGCTCTTGACTCCATTGATTTAACGAACATCAGTCTGGAAAGTCCCAAGTCAGACGCTGAAGGTCAAGGCTAGATGTAACTTGAAGATGTTGACGTAAAGCTGCTTGATACGGTAGCCAAGAAAATGTGAACCCTTATTTAGCTCCCTGTTCTCAAAACTTGCCTCCATAGATAGCTAGTGACATATGGGCATAGTCACTGTTCTAGTTAGCACAGCTTCTCACAGAGCTTAAAGAAACTTCTGAGTGTGAAGTGCTGTGACCCAAGACCCACGTGCTGGGACTGGCACCGGCTAGTGGATTAAGCAAAATCCTCACAAACCAAGTCATAGTGCTCCAGAGCTAATGACTTGTCATTAAATCGTATTCTTCTATGGAGGAGGCTGCTATGTTTTTCTAAGGAGGTTTTTCTACTTTTAAACCACAGAGTGATTTAAAAGGGGTAACTCGATAATGACAATAATAAAGGCATGAGAACATGGTAAAGGCACTGCATTTTTATAAGGCCAAACTATAAAGATATTTATAACAGTCAGTACCCTTATAATCTCCAAAACACAACCACAAACAACCATGAAATTAATATGCTTAGGCAACTGCTGGGCTTAATCCAGTGCAAGTTGAAATCAATGGAGGGACATCAGGGACCCTGGACTGTGTCCAGAAGTGAGCAAATGAAAAGCACAGGACAGAAAGTGGTGATCCAGACAGCCTTCATACAGCAGGCTAAGCACCTCAGACACTGGCAGACCTTGCACAGGAATTCATAATGGAAAATCCTCAGTAAGGCAGAATTTGCTTCATTTTTGAGCTATTCTTGACATATTTTTCAGTGCCAAATCTAAGGTCCCAAAACCATAACTAAGGCTTTCCACAGGGCTTAGTGGGATTATTGTGAGTCAGGTTTAGTATAGCATCATTCCCTTCTTTGCAAATCCTGGTGAAGTGTTTCCACTCTCTCACCACTGTTTTTCCAGTAAAGATGGGTCAGGCACAGACTAAAGGAAGCAAAAAACCAGACTCTCAGTTGCCTGGCAGTAAAACTTATGGATAGCTTCTACAAACATCTTAGATGTTTTGACTGCTTGAGTGCTGAAGGGCTGTACTTGGGCTGTTTCAAACAGGACCGAACAAGAGAAAACCTTCACGATTCTTTGTTTGCCACTGATTCTCAGCAGAGTATGTCTCCTGGGATATCTCTACTTCCATGAATATTTTCAGTAGGTGTTGTGTAAAGAACATCTACCTCTGGATCTCCTAAGGATGTCCAAAATACTTATGTCTCTCTCTCTCTGCCTTGGCCCTTGTGTGTACTCCCTGCTTGTGACTAGCTGGGAGAAACTCCTCCTGCATATCCACATGCTTCTGACATGCTCTTCTCCTGACTCTTTCCTGGATAATAAAGACTATCCCAGCTTGGCAAACCAACTCTCAAGGAATCCAGCAGGCTTTAGATCTGTGTCCACGTGGGGACAGAACATGAAGCTGATAAATTAAGGGAGTTGCCGTGATTGTGACACATGCATGGAGCGTAAGATGAGTTCTTGCTTGACTTAGAGAGGCAGTGGGGTGATTCACGCGCAGACACACATTGAGAGCAAGACCTCCTGACTTCAGCATCAGAGCACCGCTGCTTCTTTCACTCTTTGTCTTTCTCTAATAGATAAGTAACAGCCAGGTAGACAATACATGAGACACTCATTGCACAGGGAGAACCCAAGCAACATGAAAATCTGTTAAAGAATGCTGATTTAATGAACACAATAAGGATAAATACTATGCGTACAGAGGGAAATGGCCCAGCATAATGGTGAAGTTCTGTGCAGATATGAAACAATGTGGTTACCAACTGGGAAATGTGGCAAATATACTAGCTCTAAGAGTTATATGCCTTCTGACATCATCTCAACATAAGCTATTAATTTTCTATTCTTTCCCTTTAACCTGGTTAATAAGGCTAATAAAATATTTATTAGGTAACATAAAATATGCACACCACCACCTTTAACTGTATGTTTGTCAGAGAAAACACACATTAAAAAAAAAAAAAAACAGCTTATAAAACTTTGCTAAAACACATTCTTCTGGGCTCAAGCAAATGCCTATTGCTACACATACGTATTTCCCCCAAGGAAGTGCAACTAGCTATTCAATATTCTTATTAGTGATAACTACAGTAAAGCCCCAGTAATCCTGGAGAAACATCTTTCTTTTTTAAGGATCAGGTTGAGTTTACTAGATATAACAGTATGCTGCGTGTAAATGGAGTGAAACCTGCAAAAGATGTAAGACATCTGCCAGAATTTATGGTGTGCACAAACTGCATAAATTGTTGGTCTTGAACAATTATAAATGTTCTTTTTTTGATGATTGGAACTAGATGCATGAGCTCTATTTTTACACAGATTCACTGAAGGAGAAAAGCTGTTGACTATCAGCTGATGAGCACACTCATCAAGGACTAAGTGCAGTCAGGGCACATTTCCCTGGTCTGCAGTCAGTGCTTAACAAGCTCCTAGGTAAGGAGAAGTCTGTAGTAGAGACAATGAAGACAGACAGCTCTCCCTTTGGGAAGCACCAAATCGCCACAGCCTCTCCTATAATACATTGCTCACAGACAAGAAGCTCAGGCACCATAACTTGAACAGAGACCAAATAAGGATTCAGACACAGACCACAGCTCCTGGGACCACGCCACAAGACGTGGCATGGAGAGAGTCAACCACCCTCCCTCCTCTCCTCAGAGCACAAGTATTTCCAGCACCCAGCCAAGGTGGTGCAGAAGTGAACTAATGATGAGAAGAGGAGGCAGGGGAAATATTTTAGCCTTCACCTGAAACACACTGGAAAGTGCCCTCACTGAAGCACTTCCTCTTGAATCTCTGAGTAGGCTCCAAGCCTTGATTCCCTGGCTCCAGCTTTGCATGTTTTCTTCATCATAATCAGCCTGACAATGCAGGGGAAAATGACAGAGGGATTTGTTTACACTGTACATGGACTCCCTGCCCACCTGTTACACGATTAGGCGGTTACATAAATGGCCCAAGATGTCACATTCCTCACCCAGGCACTGACCCTTGAAATAAACCAGGCAGCGTGACTTTGAGTAGCTGGAGGGTCTGTTTGTGAGAGGATTTGCTGAGCAGGGCTGCAGTATAGAGTGTTCTTTCCATCTTCATGACTGCATTCATCATTTGCAGACAGAGAAATTCAGACAGCGATGATGCTGAGAGTTTCCGTGTTCTGTTCCAAAACTGGATGCACATCAATGGGATACCAGTAATGTTTCCCTCACCTTCCTTTTTCCAAGTAAAAGGAAAAATGGCAATCAATCACAAGTGCACCAGCGTGGTTCCTTGTTTAAACACAAGTAGATGATTTGTCACACAAGATTTTGTCTCCCATCCCTCTCTTCACACTTGCTATCTGATCCAGAGCCCACAGAAATCTGTGAAAACTTTTAACCCAGATTTCAAAGGGCTCTACAATCAGCCCTTTTTCATCTATCCCTTTCAGACATGCCCAGCATTTTATGCAGCACAGTGTATTCAATGAATCTGGTGCCATTTGCCTACAGACTGCAAAGTATTTCCCAGTCATTAACAACACAAGGTAACAGAAGCAAATATTATTCAACGGCTGATTCTATGGCTCCTGAAAACCAGTCTAAGTGAGGGGAAAGGATTTATCCAGAATCATACTGAATTAGTGCCGTGACTTCAAAAGGAATCCTGCTCTCTCTACCCTAACCGTTTCCTCTCCTTGCATACTGGATTCATTTTGAAAAGACTGTGAAGGCAACAGGTAGTGAACAGCATCCCTGCTTCTCATGGCACCTTCCTGAGGGTGCTTCTCACACATTGCCCTCTAACACACTATCAGAGTGTATCATCTAATTCTCAGAAAGCACAAAGCACCTGAACAAGGCTGATGGTAATGCCAGCAGGCCACCCAGGGATGCCCCGAGGGATACTTGCCTCCCTGCTATAGGTCATCCAAGCATAATGATCCATTAATTCACACAACCAGGAACAGCACTTATTTAGAGGTTAGGTATTCCACAAACTAATGCCCCGTTATCCTGTGCACTACAGGCTTGCAGATCTCCACAAGCAGAACGCACTCACTTGGTTTTGGCCACCAAAGAAGAAAGATTTTCTTCCTTTTCTTTTGTCATTTTCAACAAATATAAAGCAATTATTACAAATGTAGACTGAAGTGAAAGCTAATGTACATAGTTACTAATCCTTAGTAGGATAAAACCCCTGATATCTCCTAATCAATGATAAAGCTCTGACCTGCAATTACAATTTATTCCCTGTCTCTACTGAAGGTGAGTTTATATGAACTCTCATTACACATCACTTTGCAATGTGCTCCAGTTTCTCATGAGATATTGGATCTAACTGGTCTAGTATATTATTTCCCAGAAAATGAGTGACAGAAAGGGAAGGGCAGGTATTGGGTTATCTGGGGGGGATCTCGTATAGAAGCTGTGTGACATGATATCTTGCAGCTGTTTCAATGGATGGTCTCTCTTGCACTGCTCAAAGACTAATGATACACCAAACAGTCAAACTGCTGCTCACTCTGTTCTAGTTTACAGGAAGTCTGGGATTTAGGGAAAGGCAGCACATGGGGGATTTGAAAGTTGGCTGCAACTCCTGAACTTAAATTTAAGTTCCAAGCCCATCTAGAACCCAATGCAAAGCTCTGGGAAAATGCAGCTCTCATTCTGAAGAAGCTAACAGAGCTATATGGCTGTACCAGAGTCTCTACCTTTCTGCATTTGTTCATTTGCGAATATTATGAGCTCTCTAGCACATGAACTATGTTTTCAACATTCTTGTCTTTCATTTTTTTACTTGTGCCTAATCCAATCCATGACCAATTCCTCTTGAGGCTGCAAAGGGTGACCTCAGTCCATTTAGAAACAACCAGCATATATTTCAGCTTAGCACATTTAGTAGCATCACATTCAGTTTGAAGGATTATTTATCTCCAAAATGTAACATTTAGCATTGATACTTGTTTCTTGAAAGTTTGCAAGCTAAAAAGTATGTAGGAAATAATATGTAAACTCAATGTAAGCTCTCTATAAACTCAACTGCTTCACCTTATCACACATTCCCAGCCCATGAGGCTTTTGGATGGTATAAATCTGTGCTCCCTAATTTTCACAGGCCTGAATAAGTAAGCAAAATGCTATTAGTTTAAAATAAATCCACTGTACAGGTGAAAAACAAACATTTTCCCTGCTTTCCTTAGCACTGAAAGACAAAAACTGGCTCTCAACTGAACCTGAGCTCACAGAACTGCAGACTGGTTGACAATGACAGTACAGCTATCTGGTTTAGTTGACAGCAGCCAGAGCAGATCATGCAGCTAGCAACAGGAAGAAGAATTTTCTTCTAGTCATGTATCCCTTTCTTAATCTAATCACCTACAAAGCAGTTTACCTACTTCTTTCAGATCTAAGTAGCTTTATTAAATAAAGCTGACACCTTACAAGGTAAAAGTTTCCAGTGTTGTTCTTAAATGAAACTATACCTGTAAGAGATTAACTGCAGATTTAGGTTTTAAAGACAGGCAAAATACCAGAGCCAATGTCAAGGCAGTCTTTTAAAGAACATGTGTTGGCATGCAAACACACGCACTCCACATGCTGCCACCAGAAACATTTTCCTTCGAAATAAAAAGAAAAGAGAACAGTAAGCACAAGATTCTTAAAATGCAGAAATGATAAGATGCTTTGGATCTGTTACCTTCTTTCCTGAACCTTGCAGGATTTGTACTTCAGAAACAAAAAAAGTAGCCAACAGAGAAGGCATGAGTACAAATTTTTCACCAGTAGGGATCTCCAAGACAGTATTAGGTCAGTCACCTGGTAGTGAGTATCAATAAAATCCTCTCCTCTTCCTTTCTGCTGTGACCAAGAAAGCTAACAGGTGTTGATAATGAAGAGAGAGAATGTGTGACATTCTGATATATTCTTATTTTTACAAATGGAACTCCCATATTTAGATACTCTCACATTTTGGGAGCCGACCCAGCAATTCAGTTTGTAAAAAAACCTTCCCATTATGCTTCAGCCTAATCACAGTAGGAAAGTCACTGTGTGGAAAAGTTTTATTGCAGTCATATGGCCTCTCAAAATCATACGGATTTTCAAAATGCCTTGTTCTATGAAGTCTTGTCAGCGGAAGCTGTCCCTGGCCTTCTGCTGTTAGGAAAAAGCAATTACTCCTACCTCAGGTACTGCTACAGGCCAAGCAGGTCATTAAAAATAGCTAATGGCTTAGTCAGCCACCAAACCTTGTCACTTGCCCTGTGCCTCCTATTACATTCTTCTCAGCACACTGGAATTAAATGTAATTAGCTTATGACAATCAATCATATCCTTTCATCAAGGAAGAAAATTAGGGGAGTAATTGGGTAAAAGATGATTTATATGGCCCTTTCTGACACAGGAGCAATGAATAGTTTTTACATCATAACAACACCAAATCTTTTCAATATAACCTAATCTAAATTTCTGCCAAGCCATAATTCTCACTTGGACTTTTCTCACATTATTATAGGTTAAAAAAGGAAGAAGAAATAAATTATAAAAGTGTGTGGGTGCGTGTAGATACACAAGGGAATACTCACTCGGTTTGTTTCCTAGACATAATAAATCTTTGTATAAAATGCTAGGTTGGAATGATTTTCAGTTAAGAATTGATCTCAGGAAACTGGGAACTGTTGGTAGCAAAATTACCCTTGGGCCATAATTTTGCTGGTACCTATGGACTCCTTTTTGTCCTTTCTGTCTTCTATCTTATTGTAAAAGTACCAACCTTCTTGATCATTTCACAAAGACAAAAAAGCATCTATAGTAGAGATGAAGAAACAAGACAAAGATGGCATGAGAAATAAATTGCACAAAAATTAGTAACAGCTACTATTACTACACCAACTAAAATTAAACTGAGGGAAAGCACTTGCAAAGATGAGGAGAGAGCAGGGAGTTAACCTATCTGTGCCGATGAGTGATTCACCATGGCTGTGAACTGATAACATTTCAGGCCCACATGGCCAATCTAAATCTGGCCCAGTTCACAGTGATCAAAACCTGGTACAATCTAGTGTGATGTTTGTTGGCTGTAGAAAACAGCTGATGGTTTAATTCTTCTCAGAGTGCAGAAGTTGGTAGTGTAAGGATGCTGCCCAGGAAGCTCAGAAGACCAAAGGTTATTTGCCCAAGCAAAACCTTTCCTGCTTATTTGTTCTCATCACAGCTTAAGGGAAAGCCTGACCAAACAACAGAACCCTGCAGAGCCACATCTGCCTATTATTTGTATACTGAAACTGTAGTATCACACCTCCCTTCCCCGTTAGGCAATAAGAATACAAATAAAGAGAATAAACATACAAAACTTCTAATCAACTCCGAGGCCATTTTTTCTGTCCCTGAGAAGAAATTCACTAAATATGGTACTTTCTCATTCAACATTTATTGCCTTTCCTTAACACCAGATGAAACACAAAGTCTCTAAAACCAGAATAATATTCCCTTCATTCCCCAAATGCTGGCTTTGCAAACTCAAGCACTCATTTAGCAGAAAATTAGGTCTTTCTTCTGGCATGAATCAGTAGAGTCTGCAGTCCTGCATGATGTGGCACAGTCACGGATCCCTCTCTCTTTAGATGAGGGGCATGTCATGGCCGTCCATAAACTACTGAATCTGATGGACTGTCATCACAGGGTTAAATCCCAGTTCATATTTTGCTAACTGCATGGGAAGCATATAATATTCAGTTCTCTCTTTTACGGAGAAGTCTATTTGGAGAGCTAGAAGGAAGCACAATCTGTAAATATTTATACTGTTTGTCAAAACTACAATGCACATGGGACTCAGAATGCATCCCACGAGCCAGCCTGCACACTAAAGTAGCTCCATGTTCACTTTCCATAGAAGAATGGCTCCCTCACACCCCTGCACCACTTAGCCAGAACCTGCTGAAGAAGCCAGTCACAGAACTAACCTTACTCCCCAGAAAAAGTAGGTAAGGAAAGGTTGTATCAGGCATTTCACCTGAAAATCACCTGCTTTGGAATTCATATCCAGGACCTTTCAACAGTGTCCTGATTTATGCTACCATGGCTAATATACAAAGTGGAGGCAGCCTGTTCAGCTTCATAATTGTACCCTCTGCATAATGAAACTGAAATGGAAAGCAGTCACATCTCTTACTTCATACTTTAGTACCCATCCTGCCTCAAATAGGAGAGTGCCAAAGGAAAAAAAGACAGAAGTGAAACATATACTTTGCAAACAACACTGGATCAGCAATGAAAACCACAGCCCATGGAAAGCCAGAAGCATGACAAAAAATGTCTTCTGTAGTTATCAATTTGGGAAAATTGTATATTGGAATTTTAGAGGGGAGTCCACACAAAAGCAGCTGTTAACAAGGTGCTGACAAAGTGCAAATCAACCACTGCCACTACTGTGGACTGCTGTTTCTACATATTCCTCTTATAGTACTGTGAGGCTACACAAAGAGTGGTCAGGAAAAGCACAAAATCTTACACACCACAGCAAAAAAAAAAAAAAAAAGACCTGTTCCAGTGGAAATTTGCAGCCAGGATGGAAGAAAGCTCCAAATGTTTCTACAGCCTGCTGACTTACTGCTAGCATTTGCCATTCAGATGGATCTTCTATTGAGAAACTAATTTTAAAACATGCTGCTGTAACTGATTTGCATCAGAAAGGTAGAGCAAAACAATGAAGTCTTCCAGTACTTAATGAAAGTAGCTCCACTCCATGCCATTTTGCACCTTCGTTGCTTCTCAGGTCTTTCATATCCCTCCTTATGATCCATTCTAAATGATTCTCATCAAGAGTCAAATTCAGGAAGTCTTTATGGAGTAAGCACAGGAGCACTAATTGTGTGCCACAGGTTTCCAAGCTTCTCAGCAAGCTCATATTTGCAGGTTGGCTGCTGCCCCCCAACTATGTGTGGGTGCCTTCCTCTAGGAAAGCAGCGGACTGTGCCAGCTCTGTGTTCCAGAGCAGAAGCTTCCAGGGCAGAAGCTGGACAGAGCACCAAGGACCATGCCTGTGGCACAAAGAGGAAGCCTACAGCCTTCATACAGAGAGCTCAGCACTTGCTGCCTACCATTCTCTACCTTCGGTCAGCTTCCTCTGTGTCTCCCCAGCTTTTCCAAAAGCTGAAGCAGCAGTAACACATGCAGGTACTGCTGTGGCCTGTCTGGAATGCAGCTGGCTTAACTGGCATCTTTCTGCTGTTAGCCAGAGAGCATTTGCATTTTCAAGCTACCACCCGCAGTGACTTCACGGAAAGAACAAGTATTATCCAGCACTATTCAATAGCATTAATCATAATACAAATCCTGTTCTTGGGCTCATTTGCTTCATTCCAGGCTTGTACTGGTGCCTGACTCACACTTAACCACAAATTCCCACTCTTCTTCACCACTGAATAGTAATTTGATGGATACTGGGGATACCACCAGCAGGACAGCCTTTCAAGCCAGTTGGCATGTCAAGAGCTACTGATTTTATTAGTGCCTCTAGCAACTTAGAAAGGACAGTCTCTAGGGTTTTGTAGAAGGAATGTAGCTCCCAGAGTTGCTGCTACCCTGGCTGCCTTGTAGTGCTCTTGGAACCAGTTCTGGGGCCGGAGGATGGCAAAATGACACCAGGCACAGCTCCAGCACAAAAAGAGGCTGCAGAGGTTTGTCTCGCCACTGCAGGCAGGCTGGTGAATGAGTTAGCTCCAGAACCTGCTGCCCCGGGTCCTACAAGGAAAGCGAATCGCCTGCTTGGTTTCCTGGAAATTTTACTTTGTTTCTTTTCGGAACACTGTTCTAAGATCAAATGAGAGCTAATTCTACGGGGTCATACATAATTAAAGCTAACACCCAAATGTATCCAAGAAGAAAACCAAAATTCTACTTGCAAGCTTGGCATTTTTTGATGGCAACGGCTTGCTTGTTTGCTGCTTTTTCAGTTACAGCTGTACGGAGCTGTTTGTGACCAAGTGCTGCAGAGCACCCAGCAGCCACCCAGCTCTTCACATGCTTATTCTGTGCTTTTTAGTTATTTTGTTCTCTTCTAGGCTGCTCTTATAGTCCAGATGTTGCTATAATACAAGTAATCCACTCTGGAGGCTTGGTGGATGTTGCGTAGGTCAATATGAGATGGTTTGCAACTGGGGGACGATACAGATAAGGGGAAAACATCCAAAGCTGACCTACAAACTTAAGGGACACCTTCACAATCATATTCCTTCTATCAAATAGGATTTATATGTTTGCATTCATAACCTCACCATTTCCAGAGAGGAACGGCAATAAGCATTTCAACTTAACCTTACAGCACAACTAGAACTTAAATATAAATGTTTCAGCATGATCCAGACTGGCAATATGGGAAACCTTGGCTGGAGGCAAGAGAATGAAAAACCCTCAAGTCATGAACTCAGAACAAAACAAGTGGAATGCAAGAAGAGCCTTTAAACAAGCATGGAAATGCCATATTTTGTTTTAAATTATGCTGAAAAAATGGGAGCACAGCCAGAAAACTCAGACAGATGGATTTTCTTCTCTGTCAAACCAAACTAGCCTGCAGATTAATAACTAAAATGAGTATTTTTTCAGCACCCTAAGATATTCATTTTTCTCTTAATTAAATTCACATTAATAGTGCAATTATTGCTCCAGTGCTAGTTTGTACTTCTTTGATCCTGCACTATAGATTGTCAGCAGAGATTTTTACCAGATTTCTTCCTTGCCTTCAGTAACTGAATGCATTTCGTATTGTGCTTACGTAAAGAAAACATCCTCAAATCCTGATGGTTGCCTGCAAAAAGTAATGGTTCTTCCTGTAGTGTCAGTGTAACTCATATTCTTTCCAATTCCTTTCACTAAACTGCATATCTAAGGGAAGGTTAAGACCTACCACTTTGACCTAGCAATAGGTGAAAGTTTTGTGGTTAAGCCCTCAGTGCTGAACTGAGGTCTAAAAATATAGTTCTCTGCCTGTGATCAAGCAGGCCTAAAGAAAGGAACAGAAAGTAAGGAGGAAGAATGCAAAAAGAAGGAAGAGGAAATAAAAGGAGAAGAAAAAAAGAAGAGAAAAAACCCAAAAAAGTATAAAAAGGAGAAGAGAAAAGAAAACAACTGTTTGGTTAACAATTTGGTTGTATGGATATGCATTTCAATCTGAGCAGTGTGCAACATACTTGGTTTGCTTGATTGTTCACCCCTGTCAAAGGTGATATTTCATTTCTGTGCTTAGTCTGACCTAACACTCTTAATAAGAAGCATCATTAAGCAACCACTGGGAAACAAAATCTCTCTGGAAGAAAAGGATAATTCTTTTGAAAAGAAAGCACTTGGCCCCATGAGATAAGTCATTCCTGATTCAGAACAATTAACAGTTTACATATAACTTTCACAATACCCTGTAATTGTTTATGCCTTTTATGTGAACTGGATAGTAGGGAGAAAATAATCTTTATGAATTCCTTTAAAACAGATACAGTCAATTTTAGAATAATCCTGTGGCATGCATGCTGTGTGATGGGTATAAATATGGCAAAAATGTTTAGCAATACTTGTGACCACGGGTACAAATTAGTCAGGAAATAAACATAAACTGTAACATAACTGGTCTTCCAGCACTAGCTTTTTAAAAAACATTAAGGATCCAAAATGCAAAAAAGGAAATGAAAATTACTTCACTTGTTGTCCTTAAGTTGAATGTGTAGACACTTTTGCAAATGCCATGAGGTGCCTCTGTGCATTCTTAGGAATCTAATTATGTTTAGGAACCTGACATCCTTCACTTAAGAAGCAAGTTCTGTAAGCAAGCTGTGGGGTTGTGACATTGCCAATGTATCAGTCTGTACACAGCCGTGTCATGACCTGATGCACACTTCAGATACAGTTTCCCACTCATTATCTCCTATGTTTGTACCACTCTTCAGCCTCAGAAAGTCCCAGTTTCTAAACTGGAATGGTCTTGCATTCAAGATGCTAGCAGCAGTTTGGGATGCAAAAATGAGCCCCAGACACCGCCAAGTGGCATTTTACAGTTTTAGATTGCAGCACTGCATCTCAGAACACAACCTCTTAGAGTCATTAATAAAACCCTCCCAATGGAAAACCCTTGCCCTGGGTGCAGCGCTGAGATCTGCAGACTGCTGGGGTGTCTCCTCCCCCTCCTTCTGCCCTCATCTCAGGGCTCGAGGTGTTTATCACACTTCTTTGGCTCTCTCCTCCTTCCAGGGCAGCATTCAGTCGTTTCCCCACAGGCTCTCCCTGTGGCTGTGGGGCTCAGCTGTGTCCTGTGGTGGGTTGTTTGGAGCTGTCTGGAACCATCTGTGCCCAGCAATGGGCACCCCTGTCCTCTCCTCACTGGGCCACCCTGCAGTGCCTGCTGCCAAAACCCTGATACCAGCATCAGATACAGTCAATACCATCAATAATTTTCACTGGGGACTGGTCCACAACTGAGAGCTAAGAAGCTTGAGTTGGTATATTGGAAGGAAAACGATCAGCTCCCACAATGAACAGTTCTAAGGGATGTGACAGGAGGCATGTGCACACTAATAAGGAAAAGATACAGACAACCTATATTGACAATACTCACTACTTATTTCCATGGCTGCACCTCTGCTGGCCTTCCTCACCACCAAGCAGGTGTATTCACTCAGCCCTCTCAGGGACAAGGCAAGGCAATTATCCTCTGCCTCAGCAAAGTGAGAGATGACTTGATCCAGGATGTTCAGGGCAAAATCACTACATTTTGGTTGTCATCATATCCCCTGGCTGTTGAGGTCAGTCTTTGAAGTTGAAGTTTCAAGTCTGTTGAAGTATTTGTTCTCTAATCACAAACCTTCAAATTTTGAAAAAAAAAATCAACTAATTACCATTAGCAACTGAGAAATTTTAAAATTTTCACCCTGTACCTACGACACAGGTTGATAACTGTAGAGCTGTGCTGCTACAGTAACACTACCATCACCTACTTCTAAGTGGTGTGCCTCCATGAAAGACAGCACACTGGGCAAATTTATACCTGCTCAAGCTCTGATGCACAGGGTGTGCACACATCTGCTTCTATAATCACCACATACAACTTTCCCTGCAGTTATACTGGGTATTGGAAATGCAGCAATACCTTATTTTGGTGTCTCTCTGTATTTTCATGCCAGTCACTTAGGAACTCATCGTGTGGGAAGAAAAATAAAGTATCCTCCTTTAAGAAGAGCCACAGTATCGTAGGGAGGGCAGACCTCTGTTTTTCTGCTCATCAGATATGTTTCCATCACACCCCAATGACCTTTCAGCCTAGCTACACAGTCAGGGAACAGTTTTGTCTCCCCACTGCCTTGATACTTTCCTTGTTATGATAATAAAAAAATCCCCAAACCCAGAGGATCAGCTATGCAGAAACTCTTCACCAGAAATCCAATTGAAGCCATCCTAATGCCCACCAGAGAGGACATTAGAAAGCTATTAGAGGCAGGAACCTTGGAGACAAAATGGATAAATATCATTAGGCAACAGGTGAAAAGTGTCCTCCATTATATGTTCCTGAAGCAGCTTTTCCCCAGTCATTTCGGCTCTCAGCAGGTAAGCAAGCAGAACAGCACGAGAGCAGAACAGCATTCTGGAACTACTGCAACTTGTACTAGTGTTTGCTCTAAGCACGAGCTGAAATTTCATACTGAAAACAGTTATTAAAGCCTCTTACAAATGTAAATCATAGGCAAAGTAGCCTAAGCCATTTCAGCAGAGTGTTTACGTGCATTTGAACAGCTGTTCTAAAGTAACAGCTCTTTCATCCACACAGCTATTTCTTGTGTCTTGAATCTGGGATGAAGATTTGGGAACAAAATATTCTTGCATGGAAGAACACCACTACTTGGTAATTAAGCACATTGTGATTCACGACACCAGAGGAATGCCAGCAAGGCAGGATTGTCCTTAAAAAAAGAAAAGGATTCAGAAAACAAACCAGATTTTGCTATGGTTTTCTTGTGAGACTCTTTAAGGCTCTATTCTCTGCCCATAAAACAGGAAGAACAGTGCTCCCTTGTGAGACAGAGAAATTGATCTCATTTGTAGTGTCCAGACTCTGCTCTATATGTTATTAAATATTATTACATGCTACTAATAAAGCTGAGTTTATTGTGGTGACAGGTGCAATCAACAAATAGTGTCATGACATCCCCAAGAATGTTGTGGAAAACATAAGAAAAAGCAAAACCTGTAACAGAATGGATATCTATGCTGGTTTTGGCTGAGATAGGATTAAATTTCTTCATGGTAGCTAGTATGGGGCTGTGTTTTGAATTTGTGCTGGAAATAGTGTTGATATCACAGGGATGTTTGGAGCAGTGCTTGCACAGGGCCAAGGCCTTTCCTGCCTCCCACACCACCGGTGAGTGGGCTGGGGGTGTACAAGAAGTTGAGAAGGGACACAGCTGGGACAGCTGATCCTGCCTGACCACAGGGATATTCCAGACCATGTGGCATCATGCTCAGCATATAAAGCTAGTAGAAGAAGAAGGAAGTGGGGGACACATGTTACACAGGATGGAGCCCTGCTTTCCTGGAGATGGCTGAACACCTGCCTGCCCATGGGAAGTGGTGAATGAAAGAACAAATGAATTCCATGTTTTGATATACTTGCACACGTTGCTTTTATTTTACCTATTACACTATCTTTATCTCAACCCACAAATTTTCTCACTTTTGCTCTTCAGATTCTCTCCCTCATCCCACTGGAGTGGGAAGGAGCAAGTGGCTGTGTGGTGCTTAGTTGCCAGCAGTGATTAAACCACAACAAGATCTCTGAGGAAAACATGATTTGCACAAATGTTTGAATACTCCTGGACCATTTGATGATAAATGGGCTGTGGATTCTGGAAAAAACAGTTGGGTAAAAGTTACTGGCCAAATAGAAGAAGGAGCACCCTGTCAAAGAGCACAACAGAAAGTGCCACGGCAAACTAACCTTTCTCTCCTACGTCAAGTCTAGACCCAAAAAGAAAGAAAAGGTTGTAAAAATTTTTCCTCTGCTATGTAGCTTTACAAAGATGGAAGTAGAAAATCAGTGAAACAATGACTCTGAAGAAGAGTATCTGAAACATACTAGCAAAACAAGCTAAGAAAAAGTGCCTGTAGCCAGAGGTCCCCTGTGCTGAAAACTTTGAAGGGTCACTTCAGTGAACCAGAAAAGCATACAAGAAGCAGCCAAAAGGCTTAATAAACTGAAGCACCCTGAGCAATTTGGGGGATTAGGCATTGGTTTATGGAGTTTTTTTCTGGAGTTCACAACCTTGTCTGCAGGAAGGAATAAGTGAAAAGTTATTCTAGTGGTTATGGGCCAGTGAGGTGTGAAATGCACCATGTGCAGCTGCCTACTCAAATACAGTTTTCACTAACACACAATACCACCTAGGTAGCCACTGCCTTCAGTTGTGCCCCTAGTGTAGCATATAACCCTTTTTTCTAAAGGAACTAAAATGCCATTGACCTAGCACTGTAGTTGGAAAACCCTCAGTTGCCTTGTTGGATTACGTTTCTCTTCAGATACAAGAACGTGTAAGATGTAGAGCTTTGGGTCTTTTCCAACCTAAATGGTCCTATGATTCTATGAAATTATGCAAAAACCTCTGCAAAAATAACATACCAAAATTTTCAGCTAAGAATAAACTAAAACATTTGAAATTACACCCTGCGTCTTTAGATAATGGAAATCTTTGAAAAGACAGCTTAACGTACATCTTTGCTTCTCAGCAGACCATGTTGCTCTCTCCTGACTGGATCAGACGTGGTTAAACCTGTACCATCAACTGAATCTCCAGCTCACTGTGTAGAGTGTGCAGACTTCATGGATGTTTGAAATATGGCTGGCATTTCAATAGGACTAGGGAACAGCAAAGACATCTAAAGCCTGTTACAAATTCATGTGGCCAGATGCCAAATACAGGGTGGTCCTGGACAGGGAAAGGATATGAACTTTTCCACTGCTCATATTATAATGAATTGCCATTTACTTAATGTAGTACTATGGTCTAAGGCCCAAGATCTTTATTTATTCCTCAGATTTCCCCTATAAATAACCCTGCCTGACACCTTCAAAGGCTAGATTAAGCAGAGGAACCGCACAGCAGCATTGCTAAGGTAGCCACTCTGGAAAATTGGTTAGCAAAGCCTTATTAAAGCAAAGGTTTGAGTGTGGGGTTGTGATTACAGCATGATAAGTTTCTTCTTCTCAGTTTGGGATCTGGTCCTCAGAAAGAGCAGTCCCAGTCTCTGGTCATGTACTGTCTGTGTTTACAAAACAAAACAGAGGGGAAGTTGACCTTGCCTGCAGAGAGGACCAAAGGGCAGACTCCCAAAGTCCCCTGGCACACCTAAAATCAGCATGCCTGTTGTTTACAGCTTTCTTTTCAAATTTAGAAACAGAGCCTTTTCTCATCTCACTTGTTCCTGGCTGCAGAAAGGTCTCCAGCTATTTATATATGTTGCAGAGGTGCCAAAAGACACACAACACGGCTGGCAGCTTCCAGGGGGCTTGGCTCCACTAAGACTGAAACTATCCAGAGTTTTTGGAAGCCACTTTATTCCAGCAAATCTTTTGTTCTGGGAGCACTTTGATCTGGGAATTTCTGTGTAAATATACTTCCTAGCCTGGTACCCTTTTAGATTTCATAGTTAGAAAAAGGGGACAGAGCAGCTTCACATTCTTGATAGCCTTTTAGCACCTCATTTATTTATTATCCATGCATGAGCTTGCTCAGATGGAATACAAATTATTTAACCTTCCACATAAAATGTGAGATTCACTGCAATTTGGTAAACAGTATGGTTTTTATGTTTTCTTTACATAGACTGCATCTTTGAATCTATTGAAGCAAAGATGCATCCAGAGACCACGAGCCAAGTGTCCATTCTGTCAAGTGCAGTGTGCTCTGTAGTTTCAATTCATATTGATTTGGTTTGTTTCTCCAACAAAAGCAAAAAACTTCGACTTTCTTAAAAAACTAATATGATGAAGGACATTTGTGGTGAGATTCAAAATTTAACTTCTGCTTAGGGCTCTTGACTAAGAGCCCTAAACTAAGTTATTTTTCATTTCCCTCTCTCCTTTTTATCTTTTTCTTTTTAAGCTGGGAAAAGAAAAGAAATCAGAGAAAACATAACAGATCTAAACTATAACTGGTTCACATAACTCTCATGTATTTCTTTTTTACTTAGTCTGTCAGTAAAAGAGAAGCTGAAAAGACTGAGAACAACATAATTTGGCTTTCCTTTCTTTCCCATGATATGGTTTGGGTTTTCTATGAACTCTCCTGTAATTAGGACTCAGTCATGGTGAAACACTTTTGTCCCTTACTGTTTCTAGGTAACCTCAATTAAAAGCCATGCAGAGTGACAACAAAACACTGCCAACACATCAGTCATGCACTGTACGATAAAAATAAGTTCTTTTTTGTGTGTGCTGATCTTTGAATGTAAAAATATTTGTCAGTTCAAAGGAGCCAGGAAGGATTACTTCGATTACTTTTTTGTTACACTTTAATGCTGTCCTCTTTTCTAGTCTTCCCAGCATATTGCACCTCTCATATGCCTTTCTCATTCAGATCCCCTTCCAGTATCACCACTGGCTTACATATCAAGCAGAATTCTTCCTGCAACTTCTCATGAACCATCTCATTGCTATGTGGACAACCTCCTTACTCGCCACGAGATCCCATGCGTGCTGCTTCTGGGTGCTGTAGTCTGATGTGAAGGTGAACCTCAAACAAGAAATGACAAGTAATGCTTGGGCCTAGCAGCTGCTTCAGCCACTCACCATGGGTGACATGGAAACCTCAACTCGGGACCGGATGGGTATTTTAAGAACCACAGATGCACAGCTGGAAAGTAGCCCATTTAACCCATGGTTAAGATCATGGAACAGATCTTCCCGGAAACTATACTAAAGTACATGGAAAATAAGGAGGGAACTGGTGACAGTCAACATAGTTTCGATGAGGGAAAATTGTGCCTGACAAATCTCGTGGCCTTCCGTGATGGGTGAGGGCATTGGTGGATGAGGGAAGAGCATTAGTGGATGAGGGAAGAGCAACTGATGTCATCTACCTGGACTTGTACAAACAAAGCACATGACACTGTCCCACACAAAATCCTTGAATCTAAACTGGAGAGGCCCAGACCACACCACAGTGGACAAGGATTTGGCTGGATGGTGACACTCAAACCATGCAGTCACTGGCTCAGTGTCCCAGTGGAGACCAGCAATGAATGCCATTCCTCAGGGGCTGGGACAGTTTAACACTTTTGTTGGCTACATGGACAGTGGGACTGAGCACACCCTCAGCGAGTTTGCCCACAACACCAAGCTGTGAGACGCAGTCAACACGCTGGAGGGAAGGGATGCCATCCAGAGGGACCTGGACAGGCCTGAGAGCTGGGCCTGCACAAACCTCATGAAGTTCAACAAGGCCAAGCGCAAGGTCCTGCGCCTGGGCCAGGGCAATCCCAAGCACAAACATGGGCTGGGTGGAGAACGGACTGAGAGCAGTCCTGAGGAGGACTCAACAAGTGTTGGTGGACAAGAAGCTGAACATGACCCAGCCCTGCGTGCACACAGCCCAAAAAGCCACACACATCTTGGGCTGCATCAAAAGCAGCACGGCCAGCAGGTCAAGGGAGATGATTTGACCCTACTCTGGGTCAAAAGAGAAATGCCTTTTGTCTTCTCTGTTCTGATGAGACCCCACTTGGAGTTCTGCATCCAGTTCTGGCGTACCCAACATAAGAAGGATGAGGACCGGCTGGAGAAGGTCCAGACAAGGGCTAGGAAGATGGTCAGAGAGGGATGGAGCACCTCTCCTATGGCAACAGGCTGAGAGAGTTGGGGTTGTTGAGCATGGAGAAGAGAGGGCTCCAGGGAGAGCTTAGAGCAGCCTTTCAGTACCTAAAGGGGAAAGAGGCTTATTACAAGAGCCTGTGGATTAAACATAAGGAAGAGATTCTTCGTTATGAGAGTGGTGAGACACTGGTTGCCCAGAGAAGTTGTGGATGTCCCATCCCTGGTGGTGTTCAAGGCCAGGTTAGATGGGGCCCTGAGCAACATGGTCTAGTGGAAGGTATCCCTGCCCATGGCAGGGCACTTGAAGCTGGATGATCTAAGTTCCCTTTCAACCCAAACCATTCTAGGATTCTGTGCTGATACCAGCTGCAAGGGATGACATACATCAACATGTACAGCTTAGCAACTGAGCATTGAAAAGAATGTGGTGTTTCTCAGCATAAACTCAAGCACACTGACACAATCTGTCCAAGCCATGACGAAGCAGCATCTCACAGACAGTAAGTACTAGTGGGTTCTCTCCAAGCAGCAAAAGCGTACAGGATGTCAGAGGGAAATGTTAACATACACGGAGCAGGCAGATTCAGTCTGGAACTGGAAAACTCAGAGTGGATTGTAGGGGTGGGGAAAAGCTACTGGCAAGGGAGGAAACAATGAAACAGAGAGAAAAAACAACTGGGGGCTAGAAATCATAGCGAGGGAAACCCGTGCATAAACCCTCTGCTGGGCTTCTGGGCATGAAAGATTGGGCAGAGCCTTGAGAAACCCTCAGCACACTGACTGCTCTGACTGAAGATATGAGTCATCAGGCCCTAGGGTGACTCACGGCCGCTCTCCTCCACCCGGAGTGGCAAATGAAAATAGAGATGAAGAGGAAGGTCGGGCTGAGGACAGTACTACAAGCCAGGGAATTTCTCAGCCTCTCACTATGTCAACACTCGTGTCATGAATCCTTTCACATTCAGCAGTTGGTGGCTGAGGAGGAGACAGCAGTGACCATCTGGGGAAGGAGAGGGGTGCCATCCTCCCTCATGTTGCTTGCCAGGGAGGGAGACGTTTTGGCAACAGAAGAAAGCACCTGAGAAACAGAAAAAGGGCAACTGGTACACATAGCTAGTTAGCAAATGAACTAGAAATAAGAAGGGGAAAATCACAAAGGGTTTTGCGTATCTTGGTTAATTGAGTTACAGCTGTGAAGATAGCACTCCTGAATAGCTTGCCAGGCTGAAGTCCTGGCCTCATTAGAGTCAGTGGAAATTTGGCAACAGACCTGAGCAAATCTGCTTTTCACCACAGCTTTAATGCCATGTGAAACAGAGAAACAAGCAAGGCTCGAGGTCCAGGCAAAGGCTAAGCTGCATTACTGGCTACGTGGGTGCAGCCCAGCCAGATCTCCCCGAGCACCTCTGCTCCAATGGTGCCCAGCGCTGGGCAGAGGAGCTCCATGCCAGGCTGTGCCTGGGCCCTGTAGCTGAGGCAAATCAATGTGCTGACAGGGATAAACAGGCTCTGCGAGCTGAACTTACAGACATCACCTTGGCAATTGCCACACAGCCAGGCCATAGGAAGCTGCCTGCAGTCACTCTGCTGCTAGACGCTCTGCTACTGTGGCAGCTGTATTTCGTTAAATTTCCATCACCTTTCTTTCAGTGCAGACTGACTGTGAGGAGGGGATAAAGTTGCTTAAGAGCCATTAATGCTCACTGGGCTGGCACACTCCCACATCGGACCATGCCACTCTTGCTTCTCACCTCTCTTGTTTTTCCCTTACATCTGTTAAGACAGCAAGTTACTGGAGCTGTGACTCCATCTCTTGGGCGTTGTTTGTCCAACAAGGCCTCCATTTCCTTTAATTCTTGGATCTACCAGTAAGATAATATTAAAACATTCACACGTTGTCTTGTCACATAGCACAGAATTAGCTTTCTTTGTAACGAGTTTTTCCTAGTCTTCTGGGCACCGGTTGGATCACATTCTGTTCCCACAACTGAGTTGGGTCATTTAGTAGCATGTAAGAAAATTAACACAAATCTGAGCAGCAACATTTCAGCTTCTTTTCCCAGACCAGTGAAATTCAGCATTAACTCTATGTGCAGTGAAGCGTTCACTTTACTTAAGTACTTCATCTTCTTTAATTACCTTCAGCATGGAATCCCCCTCCCTTTCCATTCATTTCAAGCAGCTTTTGGCCTCCAGCTAAAACAATGCCCTTTCACTTCCCTTTTTTATCAAAGCATCGCCCTGATCACAGAGCCAAAGAATGTCAAGATAAATATACTTTTGCAGATATACTTAATGCTTGTGTAAATGAACGAATGCTCAGGAGACAGCATGCTTTATGGGTAACACACAAGTTAATAGGAACTTTTAATAGGAACTCTTTTCGAGAGGCTTGGGATTGTCTTTGTGCCTATCATTCCTGCCTCAGGACAGTTCAGGGTCTGTGAGTCCACAGTCAGCAGCGGCTGACTGTTCCCAGCCGTGAGCTTTGCTGCACGGACTGAGCACTGCATGGACTCAACCTTGCCCTTCAGAGATGCTTCCTTCTTCTCATTCCTATACAGAGTCAGTTTTCACTGCCTGCCAGCTCCGTGCTGCTGGCGCCCAGCTCAAAGGAGTGGTCAAAAGCCATCAATGGCAACTCATTACATGCATGGAAACTCAGCCAGGAGACAAGACAAAAGGAACAGAGGTCTCACTGCAGTCTGGGATACTGTGACAAGGCTAGAAACATTTTCCCTTTTCCAAGAACCAGCCCATAAGGGAGAAACAACTAATATGTGAATGCTGTCCTGAATGTTTCTAATATGCTCCCGAATCTCACAGAAAATTTAGGAAAATTTGAGATGTTTTGAAGGCTCTGCTCTATTTTCTCTGCTGTTGATGCTTTGTTTTCAATTTTTCTGAGGTCATGTTCCTTGGCTTATACCAGTATAATTTTCTCTATAGCAACTAAGCTATTCTACATTAAAAAAATTACAAATCAAAGGCGAATGGCTCATCTAGACCAGTACCTACCAATTTAAATCATAAAGTGGGTCTCTCAGTGCAATATTCTGTCTCAGAAAACCACTCTGTTGCCACATTTCATAATAAGACATAATGGCAAATTTTCCCCATGTCACACTATCCCCACTTATGCAATGTTCTCTAATGGACAAAGGAGTAAAAGAAGATTAAAAAAAAGTACTTATGCCTTGTGGCAACCATCCTGAAGCTTGATGGCCTATTTTAGAATGTACAATTTGAAGAGCTCTGCTTGTTTAGCCCAGCCAACCAAAGGCTGGCACAAAATATGATTATCCCAGGCTTATTTATAGAGGGGATACATTGGGGAGGAAGAAGAGCTAATGAAGAAAAAGTAGCACAAGAACAAATGGGAATAAGTGAGCCACAATAAAATTAGGCTGGAAATTAGTAAACAATTCTACCTGTACTGTTCTGGAAGAACCTCCCAGGAAGAGAACAGTGGGGGGGGGGGAAAAATGGCTATTTTTAGAAAATAACAACATCAGTTTAGGGAAGTTTTATCACTGTATGGCCTGATGGCTATGAAAGCAGAGGATCATTTCAGGAATCTTCTAGTCCTATATACTTCTCTTTCTACAGCGCTTACATTTCTTCTGAAATAACAGGCTCCCCCCAAGGATTTTAGGATATGCTAAGTCTTTTTGATCAAACTTTAATCCAGTCTTATTTAAGATACAGACTCTGCAGACTTGAATGAAAAACCCTAAAGTGCTTTGCTCAACCAAATCAATCTGATGTCTGTCCAAAAGACACTTTCTGATTCACACAGGAATTAAATTGCATGGCCGGCAGTCCCCAAGAGGCAATCTGAAGTGATCATTGAGTACCCGTTTATATTAACTCTGTTAACCTCTGCCAGCAGCACAAAAAGGGCTCGGTGCCAGCACATCTTACAGTTTTAATTAGTTTGCTTCCAGACGTGGCAAGCCCCATCCTGCGAGACCTCTAGCGGTGCCCTCGGTGCTTGTGGGCTGGGCAGACCCACATCGGGGTGGGTGCTGTCACAGCCAACCCACTCCTCCATCTGGTCAGTGCCACGCCAGTAAAAGCCACAATTTCCATCCCCAAGGAGTATCTGTGGTGTGCATTTCCTGCTCTGATGAAAGACCCAAAGGAGAGTACCCCCGAATTTCACGTTTCCCTCCCAAATACTTCACCTGGCTTCACAAACAGTATTATATCTTACAAATCACCGTGCTGATACATAGCAAGATTTGGGTACATGAGAATCGGGCCCTGATGGTCTACATGAGCACCAGCATATTTCTGTACATATCATATGTGAGCAGACACTGTATGGCAGAGGAGTAAAACACAGCTGGAATCACCCCTGCAGTGCTGCGGGCACCTGGGGATGCTGCAGAGCGTACCAGAGCCACCGCCGCTGTCCCCAGCACGCTGCCAGCAGCCTCCCTCTGTCATAAAGCCAGCAGCCTTGCTCATTGCCCTCCCCGTGGCGCGGGGCTCTGCAGCTCTTTGTCTGCTCACGTTCAGGAACTCCATGATAACTGCTGGGATATATATATATATTTTTTAAATGCCATCCCTGCACACAGACCTCCCTCCATTGTCACTGCTGCCTGGCCACAGGGGGAAAATCCAAAGAGGCACTTCGCTGTCTTTCTATTTCTGTCTCCTGGACTGCAGAACACCTCATAGTTTAGCCAGTTCCTTGCTTAAGTCTGACTTTCACAGCACTAAATATAGGAATAGTGCATTCTGCAGGGACTAAATTTAGCTTTGCTGCGTTAGAAGGGGAGGTACCTCATTACTGGAGGCAGGAAAGCTAAACCACTGCAGGCAGGGAAACTTTGGTGATGCAGTAACAGCCACTGCTCTGTTGTGCCAGCGCAGGAAGGAACTGAATTAGAAAGTTCAGTTCTGGGTTTAATTTTTTCTTTTTAAATGAATCTGTTCAATGCCTCAGTGAGGTTTTCCAGTAGTTCACTTCCTCCAGAAGAAATTACATACCTCTGTATTATTACTGTAAACACATTTAGGAGTATTCCTCATTTAAGAAGAGACATTAAAATAATACAAATCAAATTTCAAGGTTTCAGGCATCTGAGCTTGCTACAGCTGGCAAGTAAAGCCTTGCATAAAGATCCTCAGAGGCAGTAAATCATGACTACCTGCCATAAGCCTGGGCAGGCTTTTCAGGAATGTTAATCATTGCTAAACAAGGAGGCCCAGTCGTCTCACAGCTGCAGCCTTTCACCTTTAAGTCACCTATTCTAGCATAGTTGGCAGGGGGGCACACAACCTGGACTCTGTTCCTAAGATGTGCTATTCACTGCAGAGTAGACACCATGCCTCTGTTTCCCCATCTATCAGCTGCGGGTGGCAGAATTTCCCCTGCGCTGCAGAGCACTTTCAGAGCCCAGTGACAAGTTAAAACCATCACCCTGGCTGCTCTTTCAAAATCACAAAGCACTGGGAAAATTTGGAAGACAGGATTTGGACCAAAACACTATGCAGGAAAATGCCTGACGGCTTGAAAACGTGTTCCTAGCGGGTGTCATCACCATGAATCAGCAAAGGCAGGTGAGCACCAGAGGCAGCAGACCGAGGCTGTGGGTGAATCATGGGAGATGTAGTTCAAGGAGGTGACCCCACAATGGAAGCAGCTGATATAAATTAAAACTCTTTTCAGGTAATAAGATGGCATTTCAGAAGCATAAGGGGTAGGTTTTTTCCAAATTTTACAGAGTCTCATTTTTCCACTACTGTTCTCATTTACCTGCAGTGTTCACCAATACGAAACAGAGCAATGAGTCAGATCAGCTTCCATGTGGAGAACTATTATGTAATAGGAAAACAAAGCAAAACACCACTAATTTAGTTATTTCATCTTCATACAGATGATGATGATACACAAACTACACAGTGGAGGAGATGACCTGTTCTAAAAAGAAAATATTGTCAGGATCCACCAAATTTTCTTGTCAGAATCAAATATAATGGTGAAAAATACCCTTTTATGAGTCCACACTAGATTCAGCCCTGGCTAATCCATGACAAGTGACAGCTGCACAGCCATTTTACTGCTGAAAAAAGTACATTATTCACTGGAAACCGAATCTCAATACTGGGAAGGTAAATGTACCCCCAGCACTTGTTCTCTAGTACAGACTGGACCTTTTTCACACTATAACCCAGCTCCTTTATAGCCCAAAACGTTTTGGTCCTTGTTAACTTTCAAGCTGTGCCTGTGAATTCTCTGGGAGCATATTGTTTGGCTGGGGCCAAAATAGATCAGTGACATTAGCTGAACACTTGTGGGAAGATGACTGGGGCTGAAAAGATAACAGTACAGAAATTACAGAGGAAAATAGAGTGGCTACTCCCTGGGTGGAATGCAGTCAGTACACCCGACCTCCCACACACAACACAGTCTGAGCAGGACTAAACAGAGGGTGGAACAGAGCAGAGAAACCATGGCCAGACTCTGCCGAAACCCTTGCAGAGGAGGGAACTCAGTGGTACTTTCTAGCCAGTAAGGTGCTCAGCAGCTGAAAACCAAGGGAAATAGAGGAAGATGTCCTGCTGTTGAATCAGCAGCTGTGGTGAAATGACTCTCCTTGGACTGACCCATGTCCCCATCCAAAGGTTTTCTTAGGTGCCATACTGAGGTATCTGCCCCAACGTATGACCACCCCTCAGTAACTAAGATGTATGACTAAAGTCACTCAAGTGTCACTTAAACGTATAGAAACACTATAAAAGTGAATCAAGAACAGGGAGAAGTTTGGGAAGACTCCATCATAACTTCTGGGATCAACTGACAGGCTGAACCTGTCTTCTCCCCCACAGAGACGCCTATTGGGTAAGAACTGTACTCCAAGCACACTGAAGGATTATCTTGAGCTAACTTTTGCTGGGGATTAGATTTGTTAGTATGTTGCTTTGAATTATATTGCTTGTAATTCTATTGCTTTGAATACATTTTTGAAGTGAGATACCATCACCAGCAGTCTTTGAACCTTGACCTGTCGCAATTATATTACTAAAGACTGTTATTCCATCACCTGTTAATGTGAATCCTTCAAGCACACAGGCAGTGGGTGAAGGTGGGGAGAGCCAGGAGGAGGTTTCTCGGGCATGTGACCCTAAACAAGTCAGTCAAACTGCCCTTCAGTCTAGTGAACTGCTCAGTGAAGGGTCCCCATAATAAGACACTGACAGATTGGTTGGGCACAAGGGTCCCAGTTTTCATGGGGAGCTAACAGACTAATCAAACACCAAGGGGTGGAGTAAATCTCCCCTTTTCATGTGACAGTACTATAAACAAAATCATACTCAGCATATGGAAATGACCTCTGGGACTGTTTATTAGCACAGATATAGTCACTGAGTTTAAAATAAGGAAACCAAAATTCTGTCTTTTCTCTCAATACATCCAGTAAATACTGTAAAGTCAAATACTGCTTGGTCTCACACACAGGCTACACATATCTACCAGCCCTCTCATACCCCATCATTTCAAATTTTGGTGCTGGGAGTCAATGATCGTGTCACTGACACACTGAGGTGTTGGAGTAGGTACATTTTCAGAAAGGAACAATCAGCAGGATTTTAAAATTCAGGATACTTCTGCCATCCATCTGTTTACACTTTCTATTGCCTCTTCATGACCTCCCTTGGTCTCATGCACAGCCAGCCTTGGACCTTCAGAAGGCCTTACAAAAACACCTTATGACTGCATATGCATGAAGTAACTATCGAAAGAAAGAAAAGGAGAAACCATTTCCAAATATAAACTCATTGAAACAAAATTAGAAAGCATGGGGAAAGGAAGGGACTCCATGCAGGACCATCTATAATTTGAATATTTTTGTGGGTTTTATTTCTGTCACTGTGAGACTGAAGATAAGGTAACTCCACTCCTTCAGTCAAGCCTGTCATGACCCTGATACTCTTTCCCTATTCTGAATATTTCAACTGGTATAAGGAAATATATTACCAATTCCTTCCAAACCTCTACCCTCTCTGATACCAAGGGGTCATGAGCACAAACCCAATGACTAAAACATTAGAGATGATATCCTGCTTGTACACCTGCTTCCCGAGATCTCACACTTCTCACACGCCAGTGGAGATTTCAGACACTGATTATTCACAGCTGTACAGCATGGCCAGTGACAGCACATCTGGAAATAAGCCTAATGAAACATGCAATATTATACCACGAAGCAACATTAACAAAACAAAAAAGCCCAAAAACCAGAACACATGTCTATGTAGAGAGAGAAAAAAAAGAGATAAAATTAAGTAAGTTGAGCTAGGTCCCCAGGAGTTCCCTTGCTCAAAGACTCATATCAAGATTTTTTTAGTTTCATGTAAAATTCCAAACTCATCCAATGTTACAGGCCACAACTCTTAGTCCTCTATATTCTCAAAAGACAAGGGATATTTTATCCTGTCCTTGTTTGGGCTGGTGATTTTCTGTGTAGTAGCTTGCATGGTGTTATGTTTTGGATTTGTGACCAAACCAGCATTGATAATACAGGGATAATTTAGTTATAACTTCCATAGGTAGCATTTCTGTGGGTTGTACCTGTAGGTATTTCAGCTGTTAGAAAAGGGATAACATTTACCTTGCACTCATACTACTATGCATTTTTTAGACATTTGATTTTTAATCATACTGTTGGTGTTATTCTAAAGTATCATTTTCTTTGATTTAATTCTTAATAAAGACACTTCCCCTTTTTTTAGCTTAACACTTGCCATCCCTATCAACATGAGTATGTACTCTCTTTTAGCTGTCATGTAGATGAACGTATTAATTTAGTCTTTTAATCAATGTCAGCTGGGAGAGCAGTTTTATGAAAGTAACTGAAAATCCCCAGTTCTTTTGTTGTGCAAAGCAGATTGTATAGCTGAGTTCTGCCTTCTCCAAGAAGAACATCTATGAATTCTTCTCCAATTCTGTATTAATAGATTTAGAGATACTTTCCTATTTCCTTATTCCCTTTGCTGTATGTGTGAGCAGTAAAGGCACACAGAAGGAAACACAGGGGAAGTCAATGAACTCTTGCTCAGGTCAACATTGACCACTGAAACTTCTGTAATAGAAATTCCCTGAAAAGAAAACTTTTCCCTATGTATCTGACAGGCAGAGTGAAGGAGGAATGGGCTAGGAGGCCTTCCAGCTTCCAAACAACCTGGATGGTGCTACTACAGTGTGCTATTAATATTGTATATCTAAACAGTCACACAGATGACTTAACATCCCTATCTAAAAATCTGATATGAAACATATATAGTGTCTGTAACATACACAAATAAATGTTTATGTGATTAGGTAGACCTGCAACACAACCTGAAATTGTTTGCCATAATTACGGTGTCACTGGCATACTGAGGGATCTTCCTTCAAACATGGTTTTGGGTGCCTGTTTGGTGTGGACCTTTCAGCTGTTTACTTAGGTTGTGGATTTGTCCTTCACAGAATGTTTTTCTGTTACACATTTGTTTATTATCTGCCACAATGGTTCTTGGTGCAGGACTGGAGTTTCTGGATCTTACTTTGACACAGAAAATTCTTCCTTAGGCCAAAAATATCCTTCCTCAAGCTTTCAACTGAAGTGATTGCTACACTTATATGGGGCCAATAGCTCTGAATAATTGATGAAACCGCTGACAGAGACAAGATGTGCAGTGCTATTAAAGGATCACCTATGATGCAAATTGTACAGAAGAAATGATGCATCCCATCTTCAAGCTTACACAGCCAATGCCATCTCCTTTGGAATCAGGAGTCATCTGCTGACCCTACCTTCAATAGCAGCCACCAAATGTTTGATTTGAAGGACTTACGAAAATGCCTTGTAACTCCTTGTCCATGAGGTGATTAATTGCTAGACAAAAAAGTGTGAACCATCTTCAGATACGAATTCTTGACAACATTAGGAACAAGATGAAAAAGAAGAAATAAAATACATGACCTAGCTTGAATATTTGTGCCAATATTCAATCTTTAACTTTTAAGGTAATTTATTCATCTGACAGAACCTTGATGTAATTATCTTGCTGAGCCCAAGATAGCATGTCAGTGACCCCAGTATGTTACTCAATAATAATTCTATTGAAATAGGAGTTCACAAATAATAAAGACAAAAGATGTGCAACCAAATACTCCACACCTGTATTCTTTTTATCTTGTAGAAACTTTCTGTAGTTTTGTCTAGTTTGTCATATGACTCCAACTTCAAACAACAACAGCAGAAGAGTCAAGATTTATAATTTGGAGATGGAAAGAAGAAAGCACAAATGGTATCATCCTGTAACAAACCACAAAGACAGACATGTTTGGATCACATCACTGTCAGGGATGTTAGATGCACATTATTTTGCTTGCAAGGTATAAAATGAAGGCAACTGGTGAAACAGCAGAGCCTGATTCAGGATAAATTACAAGAGTTAAGGCAGTAAAATGGATGCATTAGTGAATCTGCTTACTTTCTGCTTTTCAGGCAGTTTGAGATGGGCTTAGTTAATGTGTTTATTTCCCATTTTATCCTTGAGTTTATCTCCTGTCCTTTCACAATGTGACTTCATTTTTCCATTTAAACTACATAAATAAGAACATGCAAAGAAAGTCAAGTTTCATTTCTGTTAAATATACATGAAATAGCTTTTTAAACCACACATTTTAAATTACATCATTTTACAAAATTTCTTTGCAGAATTCTTCCCAATTAACCAAACCTTCTAATTCTCTGGTTCAGATTCCTCATTGAAGAGGTACATTTTACCACACCGAGAAGGGCTGACTTTCTTTAAACAAGAGGGACCTGGGCTCTGCATTTATGAAATTGGTCGATCTAAAGTTAGAGTTTCTTAAGAGCTGAAGAAGAAAGGTTTCAAAGCTTTCTTTGATCAAAGCTGCAAAGACTGACATTAGAAACAGCAAGGGAAAGAATAAAAGCATGCAAACAAAGCAATATTCCATGACTTCTGCCTGCCAACTCAACCTCCCAGTGCCAAAAATAGGGCAGAATATAGACTAGCTTATCAAATACACTTTTTTTTTAAAAATGAGAGTTTTGAGTTATTGCTCTCCAGTTTATAAGATGTTTACATATCTAAGTGGCTCAACATAAAGGAGCATAACTTTGAACTTCACAGGACTACTCCTTGCAAGGAAGTAAGCAGGAGTGGATTTGCCACCAGGAATGTGCATCCCATTGGTACAGTCTCATGGCCTAAATAAGCTCAAGGCCATGTGAGGAGGGAGAGGACCTACTGCCACCTGAAGTCCTCATCCAGAACAGTCATTTATCCAGCACCAGTTAAACACCCATCTCCTACCCCGAGTTTAAACACATGCTGGTAATTTAAAGTACAGGTAGACAAGAAATAAACCTCTTAAATTAGTTTCAATATGAGGAAAAACTACATTTCTATTGACATTAGAAACCTGAGCTCTTACTCCAAATCACCCACAGGAACTTTCTGTAATCACTGCTGATTACTTACCATTTTCTTTCATTTCAGCAATCTTTATATTTGATAAGGTAGTTTCATCTTTTTTGAAACTTCAATTTGTTATAAGTAAACAAGGTAGAGAAAAATCACTTATTCAAAGTATTAGAATAGAGGTTTCAAGTTTTTCTCTGATTATATTATTATACTTACAGAAATGAATCTATTTTGTATTTTCAAATGAACTTAAAACAACAAATATTAATAATAAATTATAATACTATAAAATAAGCAACTTAAAACTATCATTTTTTGACTCACTGAGCTTTTGTAAGTAGTTACAGAAGTTGGGTTTTTTTAATTGAAAGAATGGGGTGACGTATCTTTAACTAAATTATCATATTCCTCTTTATTTATGAAGTAAAACAAACCATTTAGTGAGTTAAGAAACTTTCTATTCATTCAAATGCCAGCACCTACATATTTTCTATATTGGCATAGTCACTGCTGTTATCCAGAATTCTTTAAAGCGCAACTTCTACTGAAGACTTTAAAACTTGTTCAGTATGGAAAATCTATTAATTCATATTAGAAATTATTTGGAATGCTGGTGTTCAGTGTATACCTCTGTGTTTCAGTCTCCTTCCAAGATTAACTTGATACAAAAAGTAAATAGAAAGGTAATTGGGCCAGAAATATGAAACATTTCATTCCCCTTTTCCTACATCAACTACAGTGGGAATATTAGAATGGAAAGAAACATTTTATAATTGCTTAAGGATACACAGAAGATCTTTATCAGTTAAAAAGACCCCCAAGCATGCTGTGCAAAGATTTTCATTTGATGACAACAATCAAATTAAAATATTTTATAGTTACTGCCACAATTCTTGCTTTTAGAAAATGTGAGTACCGAAAATTGTAATTAACGTCACTGAATTAAAAGACAATTTTAAGCTTATTGATTTAAAATTGACATGACTAAAAATCAATCTTTAGTAGATCCTGTTGAGTGAGACCCTAACTGCTAGAAAATTATTTAATCTGATGAAGTTTCCTTCATTCTAATTTGAAAACCAATTGTGAAAAAGCTTCTGAAATAATTTATTGTATTAAGTATAATTATTATCATTAATATTATTTATCAAATAACTGTGGGTCAGCAATGCCTTATCGATAGATAATGTTTTCCTCTGAGAATCCAAAACTGAAATTTTGAATTGGATTTTCTCAGCCTCAATTGTATACATTGTACGAGTCACATGCAATCTTCCATTTCTACATCAGACAAGCACAATTTTTAGGTTTAGTTTTTGAGCAGAAATGCTTGTATGTATGAAATTTTTCCCACTTGTGTTCTCTGCCTTTCCTTTGACACGTCTTACGTAGACCTCTGACAAACACCCACACAGGAGATCCCTAAGAAGCAGCAGAAACAATATTATAGCAACTTGAGTCTCTCCCTTTCAAAATATTTCTGGACCAATGCTTTAATGGCAAATTGAAAAATTTAAGTGTAAATCCCTTCTGACCAGTAGGATACACTGAATCCAGAGGCAGCTGCCTATCCCCAGCAGCAGTGCAATATTTGGACACAATTAGTACAGAAATATCGGCAGTTCCTTCAGAGAAAGTCCAGGATGAAGCTGGTTACAGTGTCCTGTCACTAATCACCCCAAACGGAAGGTCCTTCTAAATACAGGAATCAATGAAAGAAACTCATTATTCAATTAAATCTGTCCTGCACAGATCTGAAATACGCAGGAGAGTGAATGTAAATTAGACTACATACTCTCCCCGTACGCAAAAACTGTTACCCATACTTCTGTGCTCAAATGTTGCAGTACAGCACCATTTGGTTTCTTCACAAAGATAAAAATGTACCAAGAAAGACAAATTTCCATTACTGTACATGCTCAGCTTATTCTAATGCACAGCACACGAGGGAGGTGAAAACTTGTAGAGCACAGTATCAGTTCCTACAGTTTAGATCAGCCCAAGGCTGCTCCTCACTGGCCTTGCTATAAGGCACTCCTGTGTGCACCCAGGGCCCTGATGCTGTGTTCCATGGGGCTCTCCTCATGCGGTGGAAGCACCACTAACCCCATGCTCCCCACCTCCACCCATGTCCCCAGAGCACCCAGTGTCCCCATCGGCAGTGCAGCTGGTCCCCAGGCCACACCCAGCCAGTCAAGTCTGCAACAGCTCACAGAAGAGACCATGGAGGCACAATACTCAGTCCATCAATAACTTGCACTGAGACAATTCTGTACACATTTATAGTCAAAGTAGGCCTCTAAATAGCCAGGAGATGGGCCAAATACCATAAAAGAGCTTCACAGAAAAGAACTTCCTCCTAATATCTAATCTAAACCTACTCTCTTTTAGTTTGAAGCCATTCCATCTTGTCCCTACATGCTCTTGTAAATGGTCTCCTCCATCTTTCTTGCAGGCTCCCTTCAGGTACTGGAAGGCTGCAATCAGGTCACCCTGAAGCCTTCTTTTTTCCAGGCTGAACTATCCCAATTGTCTCAGCCTTTTCTCATACGAGAGGTGCTCCATCCCTCTGATCATTTTGGTGGCCTCCTCTGGACTTGCTCCAATGAGTCCGGCCTCATATTAATGAGGTGCTGTTTTTCCTTCTCATAGAGCAGCTCAGTAAGAGGCCAAGGACATTCCCACTTCCATAACAGAGCTACAGCATTGCAGCACAGGCACTAGGGGCTGCAATCAAGCATTACTAATGTTCTCAGTAGCTTAGGTATTAAGTTCACTAAAGAATAAAAAAGGCATGGAAAGAACACGTAGGCAAAATGTAATGGATAGCCACAGGTGGGAGGAAAAATCAGCTTTGAATTCTCCCTAGAATAATTCCTTGCATAAGACTTTATATAAGCTGACAGCCTTTCACATTCTCAGAATAGGATCCCAAAATTCACTGGCAAGGTCTGCACCCTCCAGTAAGAACGGCCCCAAGACCGCACTCACCGACTACCACACTGTTTATTATACAGGAAAACAGGGACCACCAGTTTCAAGTGGGGTTGGAACCCAGTTTCGACAGCATTTGGGACTTTGACGTCACCAACCGGGTCAGCTTACAGCCTGGCAAGCCTGGAGAGGCACATCACTCTCTGTCTCCCTGTGTGGAAAAGGGATACATAGGCAGGGGCAGGAAGCAAAGCTGACCTTGATCAAAGCCTCTCTGGAGTCCAGTCTTTTAAAGAAAACAGAAGGAAAAGCTCCAGCTGTCTGTGCCTCCCGGCCCTGCCACTCTACAACACTACAGGTGCAGGCAAAACAGGCAGCACAAAGGCACACTGCTAAGCCAGTGGTGTGTTTGAGCACACGCTTGCCGACAGCCCCACAGAGAAGGCTGGCCTCAAACAGAACTCTCCAAGATGAAAGGAAAAACTGTGAAGCCACTGTCTAGCTTTTGCCATGTGAGAGCATTTTTGCTCCAAAGGGCTTTTATACGTTTCAAGCCGCCCAGTTGTTTTTATGAACGAGACCTATGCTCAGCATCTCATTTCAAAGTGAGTCAGAGGCACGAGCAGCAGGAGAAGGTAAAGGTTTGGTTTCACATGCCGGGCTAACACTCATCTCATTTGTTTCATTATTTGGAACCATATGCCCAACAGAAGAAACAGGGAAACAATAATACCAGCATTATTTTAGAGCACTGCCCAAGGGACTTGTCATCTGACATTCAACGTTGCCAGAATTCCCGCTACAATGAGGACAGTTACATTCCCTAACTTTGCTTCCCTGCTCAGGAAGAGGCACACCTGCTTCATGGAAGATAAGAGCAGCTTTTGATTTCTGTTTTACCTTCTAGAGTTAATAAAGTTTTCCCTCAAGATCTTGAAAAAAATATTGACAATATGACATGACCCTATCCCTAAATACTCAAAATTCACAGCACAGAAAAGCAAACACTTCTCTTGATAAAAAAGTGCAATAGTGTTTCCATCTAACCTCATGTTTTGGAGATCTTCAGTTTCTAGGAGTTTCAGATTGGAAAAGTTGGTTACCATATATCCAAATCTCTGAAAAGCACATATTTTAAATAAAGAGGAAGAAATCAACAATATTCTTCCTGGGCAGGCATAGTAACATTTTGCACGTAAGCCACATGGAAAAGCTTACAAGAGGAAATAGGTAGCATGCAACACAACTCTAGACTTTCAGAATATTTTTGTAGAGTTTTCTGAAAAAGTGAGGCTCTTTCTTTGCATAAAGAACCACTAAGATGACTTGGCATAGCATCTCTTAATTGAAGCCACCAACAGACAGGAAGGAAAACCAAAACCTGCTCTGGAAGGAACCTGCTGGGTAACCTCATTTAGAAGGGCAGAGAGGTGGTACATCTGCACGCAAGCTGAATCCCCAGGTATGAAACAGAGGGAACAAGGACAGGTAGCCTTTAAAAACGTTCTAAGTGATCCTTACAAAGTCAGGAGGTTCACTTACCTCACCATTTCATAAATCCAGTAGGGGATACTATTTACTCTTTCATAACAGAGAGTATAGCAGACTTCTGGAAAGCTCCCTCAGCTTAATCCAAATCAGGTTCTGGATGTGCTTAAACCCTTTCGTAAGCCAATACTTCTTATTTCTGAACCCACAAAGATTACCAGCTGAGAAGTCCTCTTGATCCAGATGGTGTGGGGAAGGGTCACTATTTAACAAAGAAGATGCCAAAGAGGATGGAAATTACGGATAATTACATTTGGCTGCCCTGCTTTGTTTCAGCTGTCTTTTTTTTCTTTTTTCTTTTTTTTTTTTTGTTCTAATTCCTTTATTAGTCAGACAAAATTGGAACAATACCACACACCACATAGAAGATATGAAAAAACACATGTGACCTTTAGTGCACTTTTGTGACATTCATGTGTTCACTTGTTCACACAGCACCAAGCAGGTCCGATATTGTACAATCATATGGAGGAGAATAAGAGAAAATTCCTCTAGAGCAGGTCAAGTCTACAGTGAAAGGGGCTTTAGAAATTTCTAGAAAACAGTGTAGATCACACAGTTAATTCAGAATTAACATCATTATGTAGCTGACCAAGGAAAATACTGTATTATTTTTAGTATTCTTGCCCAAATCAGATTAGTGGCCCATGCTTTGGCCTGGAAATTAGAATCATTAAAGTGCAGTGATTTGTTTGTAAACACACTTGACACGCAGCCTAGAAAATAAAACTTAAAAGTAGGTGCTCCTCAACAGTCAGTTTCTAAATGAGGGAGCTTCACATACGGACATTTTTACATCAATAAAAAGAGCCCTAAGAGTAATTTCTCTCCCCTTCTGAGAGCACAGCACATTATCTCTGGCTGGTACACCCTGTTGATTTTTAACCACCTCTGTTCTGCCTCACCAGCTTCCTGCCTTGCTGGCTCCAGCTAGAGCTACCCATCCAGAGCAACCAGAGTGCAGGGAGCCTCCAAGGCACACCAGGACCATGAAGGCACTCAACCTGATTCTCACCTGTTTGAGCTTGATCCTCCTTCCCCACTGAGAAGAGGCCTCAACAAGGTCATGCCCAAAGTCATCTCAAACTGAATCGCTGCAAGGCAAGCTCTGCTGATGGGAAATGGCTTTCAGCAGCTTTTCAGGCCACAAAGGACCAGCAGACCACAGAGCCTGACCTACTTGACAAAGGCTGCTGCAGAGAATAGCTGCTGGAAAGAGGCACCTCTTTCCAACCTGGAGTGAGGCCAGGGCAAGTCTAAGATCAGTGGCTCCAGCCCCTGACTGAGAAGAATGAGGATATTGACAATATGGCAAACATCATTCAGTTTCTTTCCTCTCAATAAAATAAGCCAGCTCAGGTTGCCCTTGAAATTCATTTTATTAGACTGCATGTCCCCAAGGCAACCAAGCATCTAAATCCTTGAAATTTCCTCCTCTCCTCCCTTCAACAGCTCTGTCCAGGGAGAAGAGGCTTAACACTTGCCTGCCAGTTTCTTCTCTTTTCAGTCTCTCTTTTCCCCTGGCTCTTCAGGCTAGCTAGCCCTCCCAGGTTTAAGGCCCTGGGTTCATGGCACACCTTTCAAACTTTTTTCCCCAAGGTAAAGGTTAAATTACAAAACAGATATTAGGCAATAAGGAAGTAAATGAGCTATTAAAGGCTATGACTTGCAGGGGACTGGACTGCAGTTACCTCTCTCCACCTCCCCTTACAGTGTTCTCTGGAAGCTCTACATTCCCTCCCAACAAGGTGGTGAGTGCTTGTAGGAGGATGACACAGAAGCACTGTGACAAGCTCTTTACTCTCTGCACAAGCCACCTACATCACAAGCCAAGGTCTGGAGAAAGGAGGAGCATCCTCCATGACCCACCTGTCACCCCACTGAGAGGAGAAGCAAATGGACATAAAGAGCCTAGAGAAGTTAGGCAGAGCTTTGGACTGTGATCCAGCTGATGAGCTGTTAATTTGCAATGAGAACTGTGCTCCCTCACAAAAACACAGGAATGAATTATATTTAGTCACAGGACATAGTAGAAAGAAGAGAACAAGTAAGAGCATGAGAGTGCTTCAAAAATGAAGAATAAATCACAATTGTGAGGTCAACCAAGCCTGTGATGGAAGGATAGAGGCACAAATTTGGAGACAGAACTGAAGAGTTGGCAAACTTCCCAGTTCCAGTTCTCTATAAGGGAACTCCTGCAGTTCTGCAAGGAGCACCACATCTGCACATCTCCCACGGGTTTCAGTGCCAAACAATACAGCACGCATACAAATCTTACCTAAACACGAATAACTACAGCAAATTGTCACTGAAAAATGCTACTGCTAACCCAAGGCAGAGTCCAGCTCCTACTTGCTTCACAGTAGCCATTTTCTAATGCCTTTGAGACCTGGGCCATACAGTTTCTTTTACATTAATCGAACAACAGAGCTCTATCCACTGACAGAGCACAGGAATCCAGCAAAGACAAGTGGTGCCTGAGAACTACAGTGCCCTCTTCCCAGACAATTTGAGGAACAGTGCACTGCTGCAGCAGTAATTCCCTCTTTTGCTAGACCCAGACCTTTTCTCTTTTGGGATAGGAGAGCTAATTAAACTGTCCAATATCCTTACAACTTTTTTACTCCTAAAACTTACAGTTTTTGAGAATCTCTGGAGAGAAGTGCTATGCAAGAGCAGTGTCTTTGCTTACACAAATCTGCTAGCTGCACAGGGCAAGAGGAAGCAAAATAACTGACAGCTGGACTGACTGAGAGAAGAAATGGAACAAGGTAAGGACTGAGATAAAGAGGCAGGGCAGTCCCTGAATTTTGCAACTAGCATCAATCAGGTGACTCTGATCCCATTTCATTTGGGGCTGCATCAATATCTGCTTAGCCCTGAAGTACAAACTACCCCCTCAAGCAGAGATTAGGTCATCTTTTCCCATGTCTTTGACAGTGTGAGAGTGATGGCCTTCATTTCATTCTGCGTACAAAAGAGGGAAAATATTAATTTATCTCAAAGAAGGTAATATAGGGAATGGAAGAAACCAGCGCTCTCTGTCAGTAAATAAGCCAGTACAAAGAGACCAAACAGATAATCTGACTCTAGACCTAGCACAAGCAGGTAGCTTTACTGGCCACAGGGACATGTGGCTGATTTGGGCTGGGTTTGTGGAGGAGAGGAGGGGGAAGGCATTCACCAGGCCTGATAAGCTTTGCTGCACTGGGTGGAGAGCTGCATGTGGGGCCATGCTGAGCCATGGGTGAGGAATACAGAGGTCCATGACCACACTGAAAGCAGCCAAATTAGGTGCAAGAAATATGATAACCATGGGAGGGAGCTCTTAATTTATTACTGTCTTAGACATGGTGGAGGTTTCTGCAGCCCTCAGTGAGAGATAAAAGTAGTTTGCAAAGGAAAAGTGAAACATCATTTAAGAGCCCGAAACTACAAAGAATAAAATTAATTCTAACTTGAGGGGGAAAATTTTCCCATCCCCCTTGCCTCCCACATTGCACCACTCATTGCTGTGAACTCAGGTGAATAATACAGACTGATGCATTTGTCTAACACATGGTTCCATACTCATTGTCATTACAATGAAGGAAAAAACCACAGAACAAATAAACCTCAAGGTCTCTGTTTTAGAAAGTTCAGAGTGGAACGTTTTCAAGGGTGGGTATTTGCTACAGCACCCTATAAGCTCTTTTTTTCCTTGACCCTCTCATTTAAGCCTTCATCTGCACAGTGACCCTCCTGCTATTACAGGCTCACTGAGCAAATGGCCAAGGAAATACAGAAACCAACTCATAGAAAAATACTACTTCTTAGTCTGTATCTATTTGAAGGAACAGCGGCAAGAGCACCAAGTTCCATTTCATTGCACAGGTGGGGATCAAGTGCTGGGACCAGTTTTAAGAAGTTCTAAAACACTTTGTGGAACAGGATGTGGCCCAAAATTGTCAGATTATAGTAACCAGTGTGAAGCAAAATAACGTATCTCACCAGTGGCATGGTTAGAAAGTGTGACAGTTCTTCATCTTCAGAGATAAAGTAGAAAAGTGCCTATTCCAGAGGCTGCTGTAATTCTCTTTGAAGGAAGGAAAAAAATATCCTCTTTGGAAAAAAAAAAAATCCACAGATCTTCCCTTGCAAAAATTCTGGAACGATTTCTTCCTATCTTCTTCTCTGTGTTTTTTGGTGGGAGGAGGGTTTGTTTGTTGTTGGTTGGTTTGGGGAGGAGTTGGCTTGTTTGTTTGTTCTGTTATTTGGGGGGTTTTGGTTGGCTGGTTTGGGGTTTTTGTTTGTTTGTTTTGGGGGGGGGGGTTCGGTTTAGGTTTGGTTTTTTTTCTGGAAGCCATAGGGGTGAAAATCATAATTATAAGTCAAAATTTGTCATATCTGTTTAAATTCTGTGGTAGGACCTCATGAAGGTTTGGTTATTAAAAATGCTTACAAGGATAATTATTGTTTTAAACAAATGCATTTATCAGAAACCATTTAAGGGGGGAAAAAAGCCCAAACAAACAAAAAACAGAAGAAAAATCCCAAGACTCCCTTTGGGAAAGTTCAAGGAGGTAACATTTTCAAAAAAAGGAATTTCACATTATTCATGTGTCCCTTAATTTTTATCTTTTTATTTTTTAATCCACTAGCTGATTTAAACTGATGGTAAACAAAAGGCAAAAATCCATAAGAATTTTCCAAAACCTAGCATCTCAATAGCAGAAAGACTCACGATGGTGCCTCCACTGTGAGAAAAATCTAGCAGAAAAGGGATATTCAATGCAGCAGATCTGACAGCACATGTGAGCTGGACAGCTGCAAGTGTGCACAGGGGATGCATGGTTTCCTTTAGCACATGAAAACATGCTGAGGAGTTAGAACAATTATTGGGTGGAGGCAAGAGAAGTGAGCAGATAAAGGACCAAAAGCTGAATCCAGGCTTATTGGTTCTGCTTATTGCTCTGCTCCCTGGAAGCTGGTGCTTTATTGTGATTTGCTGTTGCATAGCCTGCCCTTCAGACAGTCTTTAAAACAGATACAACGGCAGAAGTATTTAATGGCAGTAAAAAGAACAGTCTGTATACTTGTAAATAATAGCACACGCTATTATGTGAGAGGCATGCAAATATCACCGATGTGTGTTCTCGTACCTGTAACTCCCCCTTTTCCCTAACAATCTTAGCTCTTCAAAATATTGCCTGTGATGACTCTCATGGAGCAAAAGGAATCCAAACACATACAGATTGGCCAAGAGGCTCTCTCCAAAGCATGAGGTACCACTGAGAAAACTGTTGCCCACTGAGAAACATAAGTACCTGAACTTCTTCAGTTTTCTGAGAAAAGCTCAGGTTTACCCAGAAGCAACATAATGGTTCTAATCCATTTCCAGTGCTTTAGGCACTGACTGCCCATGGTTCAGCTAAAGTAATTTATTTCTCACAAAACAGTCTTTATTCTTCTCCTGACAACTAAAAGTATAAGACTTAGTTCCCATCCTTGATCCTACAGATATGGCATACACAAAAAGAAGCACTAAACAAAATCTGCATTCTGTTTTATGCGACAGCTGAGGAAGTGGAAAAAGAAATAACAAACAACAACCCAACAAAACAAGGAAGAAAAAGGATAATCATATCATAGAATCATAGAATGGCCTGTGTTGGAAGGGACCTTAAAGATTATCTAGTCCAATCTCCCCTACCTTGGGCAGGGACACCTTTCACTAGACCTGGTTGCCTAGAGCCCCATCCAACCCGGTCTTGAACACTTCCAGGGATGGGGCATCCACAACTTCTCTAGGGAACCTGCTCCAGTGCCTCACATCCTCTGAGTAAACAATTTCTTTCTAATATCTAATCTAAGACTACCCTTGTTCAGTTTGAAGCCATCGCCCCTTATCCCATGACTACATGTCCTCATAAAAAGTCCCTCTCCAGCTCTCTGTAAGCCCCCTTCAGGTACTGGAAGGCTGCTAGAAGGTATCCCCATACGGACTGAGAATACTCCACAAAGTCCCAAAGGTATTTGACTCCTGTTTCAGCATGTGCAATATTTAAGTACCTTTGCAGAACCGAGCTGAAGTCACCTCTGTGTTTCTCTGCAGCAATAGCATTGCACGGGGTTTAGTTACCTTCCCACTATGGATTTCTCAAAGAACCAAAGCTCACAAGATTATAAAGATGAGGATCAGAGTATTCCTCTCGTAAATCTCAGGTGAGTGTATAACTAAACCAAAACAAGCTCACTGAACTAAACCAAAACAAGAGAACACTGCATGAAAGAAAGAGCAAAAACCTCTGGGCCCTCTCAAACCAAATAATTCCCAGTGTAATTTTATATACCTGAATACTTTGAGTTGAATGACTAAAGAAATATTTTGATTGATTTGAGTTTTGACTATTATTTAAGAGCACATAATACATCAAGGGAAGATGGCAGGACCAGGGAGAAGCTGGCAGGAAAAAGCTGGCAGTGTAGTAGTGGAAACAGATGGTCTACAAGCAAAAACTCTATTATGATTAAGAGAAAGCATTGTTAATAGGGTTACATTTCTAAAGAAGGAGCTCTGCCAAAACCAGCACAAAACAGAGTAGTTATTAAAAATGTGATTGAAGCCATCAATTTAGATTATAAATTATTATCTCTCAGCTGAGATGTGAGCACTGAGAATGTTTGCTTTGACTTCACTACAATATCAATTAAAATACTAAACATAAACTACTATTTCAGGCACCTGTGAAATCGGAATGAAATCTACAGAGCAAAAGTGATAAAAAGCAAGGGAAGAAGAGAGCAGAAGAAAATCATGGAAACATCACAGCTGGATGTCACTTGCTGGTAATTCTTCATCCAGTACTCCAAGTGTTAAGAAACAATGTAAAATCGAAGTACATTAGGGTCTGACATATTCCACCTAACTTCATTCACTTGCTGTGTCCAGCATAAGACATACACACAAATTGCTTCTATAGATAATAGAGGCAGCAACTTATCCCCAGAAGGTGATAATGTCCATCATAAAACCAGTTATCTGAGATACAGAGGTGCTTAAGCTGAGGTTTTCAAGTCCCCCCATAAAGTCACTGAATGCCCTCATTTAGCCTTCAAAAGTGATTAAGTGACCTGATGGCACAAATTCAACATCAAGAGACTGCTAAACATTCACTGAAGATGCTCATTTCTAGGAGTGAATAGTAATTTAGTTATTCATGAAGATCTTGGCCTCTCTTTAAAAGCTGACTACAGGATGAGAAAATCCAGTAGTACAAACTTTTTGCCCTGATAAGGAGACTCTGGACACTAGGCACAACTCTGCTCACTGCATATTTCTCTTCTTCAGCAGGGCTGCTGTCATGAAACAGGGTTCATACCACAATTATTTCAGTAAAAATTTCTTGACCTTCTTAAAAGTTAAGAAAACTACTGCATTTAGCAGTTGTCCCTGGCTCAGGGCACTCATTACTTAGCAACAACGGAAACACACATGTGTTATCAACATTATTCTCATGCTAAATCCAAACCACAGAACAGTACCACCTACTAAGAAGAAAATTACTCCATCTCAGCCAAAAGCAGGACACTCCCATGATTTCTCCAGTCCTTGCACTGACAGCTGTTCACAAGCTCTGGAAAGAACTAAGGTGTTCCTGTTTCCATCATCCTTTAGCTCACAGTTCCCCTTTCCAGTGGGCCACTGGTCAGTGAGGTAATTCTGAATGTCACTCTGTGCCTCTGCAGTGTGGCTTAGCTAAAGGACTTAAATTTGAAGCGTGAAACGACAGGAACATTTCTTACAGGTTTCCACTACAGCACAAGAGCTCTCACTTTTTGCAGCTTGAAATAAACCCAACTCACAGCACAGCAGCGCATGCAACCACAGTGGGTTTGAGCAGGAAAAGCCTTCTCAGGGGGGCTAGTGAAGGACTGGTGGGGAAAAGGAAGTGGCTCTCCCTCACCAGAGAATGTACTGCCACTCAATTTTACCACTTATAATCAGGCCGTCCATGACACCCCAAAAAGGAAAAGAAGAACTGACCACTGAATGACAATATATAAACCCTGTGGGAGAGCCACTTTCTGCTCTGCCTTGACACAGAAGCCACAGAGATGAAGCTCCACACCGCAGCAATCCTGCTCCTCTTCTGCCTTGGCATCTTCACTGTGTGCACAGTCAAAGGTAAGTTTGCAACTCGAGATGAAGACAGGAATTGCTCCACATTGCACCTGTGGTCTCATGAGCAGGATTCAAAGAGCTGATTTATAAGATAAAACTCACAAGAAGTCCAGATGGAAACTGCAAGAAAGGCAGCTTTATGGGGGATTTCATCTGATGTCCTGCCAGACAGTGGTTGGTTTCTGCTTTAAGGCAAGGAGAGATTCTATGCCTGGGAGCACTTTAAAGGGTTTCTGTGCAATATGCTCTCTCTTAAAATCATAAAATCTTGAAGGCATAATGTCTTAGTCTCAGTGATGCCACAGAGCCATGAGTAATGTATGTTAATAACATCTCATGAAAAACATTTCTTGAATAGGATGTAAGTTTTTCTTTTTCCAGATAGATTATTTTTATATGAATTTTTTGTAGTGTTTGTTATTTGTCTTTCTCTACCTATATAGCCTTAATCCCTCTAATGTCCCCATCTTAAAAAGTTCTTCCATATTGTCTTGTTTCTAGACAAATCTTTTGGTACAGACAGGAAAACTATCAATAAGAAGTAAAAAGGGAAATGATAGATTTATACAATATCTTCTCTCTTTTCACTGAGTCATACAACTGAACATGCTTGAGACCAATTACGAGCACTGAGATGAGCCATGTTTATTAGCCATGCTTTAAATAAATTTGTCTGTAGCGGTGTTTAGGTCAGTGATTTTTGGCTACAGGTACCATGAGAAAAGACCCATTACCACACATATTCTTATCACAATTAGGTTCACTCAAACAAGCACATAAAAATTACACAAAACACTGATATGCAAGCCATCTGCAAACCCACAAATATGCACTCAGAAACACAGAGAAAACGTATCCTCACAAAACCACACCAAAACCAAACTGAGACCTGCTAAGCATTTACAAGACTATGAAGCTACACAGCCTTTCTGCTGACCCCACTGCCTCTCCAGCTACATCCCACTACATTCCCCTATTTGGATTGGTGACACTGCTCTTCATCCTGGCAACAGTGGCTTCATTTCACACTCTGCCAGTTCCCAATGTCATTCCCAGGCCATAAGTCATTCTCCATTTGCCATAAGTATCACCAAGTATCTCTAAAAGCACACCAAGATGGTCTACAAGAGATAGTAAAAAGAACTAGAAAGAATGATACAAAGCCCAAATACACCTGAAAAAAAGGGCAGCTGTAGGTGCAGAGCAGTTGGGTTTCATTCCCAGGCTTAGAGAAGCTCTGCTGCTATTCCCTGCATCCGTTCCCTGAAGACCCTGCAGTAGCAGAGGAAATATTCCCAGGACTAGTAAGGATTGCTTGACTGTCTTTGAGCTCTTTTAGTGGCACATTTTGAAAACCAGTCTGAGGCGGGAGGAAAAGTGCAATGAATCTTAAAAAACCCCCTACATCGTGATACTCATGACTAAAGCAAGATCAGGAGAGATATTCCTTCAGGCAAACAAAATCTCAGGAATGAGCAGCTCTGCCAGTACCTGTGCACTGGCTATCCCATAACTTCTCCAGAGACTAATGTGGGTTTGTCTCAGCTATTCCAATTATTTCAAAGAAAGAACAGCTCACAGACAGCGAGACTATGTGCAGCAGGTCTTAGATTTAGCAAGGTGCACCAGAACAGCTCTTGGACTTTTCTCAAGCCAGTGGCTCTATAAATTCTTTATAAGCAAACCACAGAGCAGAGCAGAGCAGAAATCTGGTTTTACCCCAAATGCTTTCCCAAACCTGTCTTTCATGAATGGGAGAAAACCAGAAATTAGCCATTAGAAACTAACACTAATGTATACTCCATTGCATTTGAATGAGCTCCCATTTTTAGTTATCATGATGTAAGATAACAAGTACCCAGAAAAATTTATACCGATATTGTGATCCTCTTTTTTAATCACCAGTGCATTTCTCTGAATTGTATCAAAATCTTGGATGAAGGCAAGGATTAAGTATCACTCCACTGCCTATGTAAGCACACTTGCAGGAAGCAGATATAAGTACTTCTTCTTCTTCTTCTGGAAGATATATGTCCCTTTCTGTCAACAATTTTTGTTAATGCTCCTTTCAGATATCCAAAGTGAGAGAAGTAGCCTTGCTTTCCTTTTCTTCACTTGGAAAATAGGAGAAATTACTGATCCACATTCAGATACTATGTGGAAATCCACCCAGTAAAGTTCCAGTTCTAAGCACTAATTCCACATGGGCACTTTTTTGCAGATGATGCAGACCTAATTATCAATGATGCCAAGTAGCTTTTTTGCTATGCAAGCTGTGGCTCCCTGGGGACAGATTTACTATACAATTGTCCAGGACAATGGGCGAAGATTCGTATCTTAACTGAAATAGCAGTAATACTTTAGAGATGGTAGGATGCATCACAAAAAATAGCTTAAGCTCTCTGGTAGAACTAGTATTTTGGCTGTACATCCTGAGACTTTCATTGTCTAACCACAGCTGGAAATCTTCTGGAATTCATAATTTATGCAGTAATTATGGCTAAATATTATTATTAAGTGCATTTGTCATGTATCTATTTTGCCCTTCTAGGGAGCGCTAGTAGTGCGTCCAGTCGCAAATACAGTTGTGTAACTCTGTCTCCAAGGCAACTGAACATCCGAAATCTTGTGAGCTATGAAAAGCAACAAATACCAACAGATGCCATCATGTAAGTACCCAGTGCACCCTTCAGACTTCCTTATGCAAACACAGTATCATCAAATACGGAAGGGGCATCAGAAGACACTTCAATGGTCAAACTCACTAAATCTGGCTAGTCCAGGTCACCCTTCCAGTTCTTCCATCGAGGAATCCCCTGGCAGCCGAGGGAGTGAGGGGAGAGGAGTGGGCCTCAGAGAGCTGGGAGATGTGTGCTGCTCATGGATAATGGCAGGAAGCTCACTGAACAGTCACATCTTTGTGCCCAGTGAGTGGGCAAAAATCTCAGCAAGGGTGGAGCAGTCAGAGGCCCCATGCACGAATTGAGTCAAGGGGAAAGTCCATGTGAAAGGATATGGGATAACTCTGAGTCCTGCTAGCAGCTGTATTTGGTTGTTTGAGCTCACAAGCATGCATTTTTATCAAATCTGGGATCTGCTCCTGGGAGACAAATGTTCATCATGATTTAACATAAAATCCCAGAACAGCAGGTATGCTTGGTTATCTTAATATCTGTATATATGCTCGTGACCAAGTATGTTACATACGCCATGAACAGGGAACTAACATTGCTAACTGGTGTTGTTCTAACATTTACAAACTCCAGCACTTGATATTGTTTTAGCACATGGTTGCTTACATTCTGAATAAAAACCAAGAACAGTAGACCTGGGTTTAGAGACTGGAATTTAATGCCCACCTGGTTTGCTTTCCTTCTTCCTATAGGTTTATCACCACAAAAGGTATCAGGATCTGCGTAAGTGCTAATCAGCCTTGGGTGCAGATTGCTAAAAAGAGAATCGATAACAGACGTGCTGCCAAACGCAAATAATCCTGTCCTAGACAAGCATCTAGGACCAACCAGCTGGAATCATCATCAGTGCTGCAGATAACAAGGAAGAAACCTTACCACCTGCTTTTATTTCCTTGCTTTTAATAAATGGCAATAAACTCTCTGAACAAACACAGACTCATCTCCCACAGAGCTGGAAGAGGTTAGGCCTCCATCCTGATGGAGATCAGAGAATTCTGCATTGAGTGCTAGTTTTAAGAAGTTTCTGTATAATTTAGTTATTCACCGTCACGTGAGACAAACCTGAAAAAACTGGTTTGCTTTGTCCATTGTTTTTCTCTGAATAAGAACAAACCATGTCTAGAACGGAATCTGTATTTCACAAACCCATAGGAACTCCCTGCCCTAGAGAGCTATGTACATGTAAATGTCTTATCATCTTAAAACTGATGCATGCTACTAACAGAAGGCTTTGAATTTTAATAAAGTCACCAAAAACCTGAATCAAATGGCAAGTTTGTTTGCTTGATTGTAATCACAGAATGAACTAGGGTGGAAAAGACCTTTGTGATCATCCAAGTCCAATCTCATTGCAGTTGGATACTGATGAAACAGGTCCCCACATGACAGCACAAATCTTGAGAACTTATGGGCAAATAAACTACAGCTATTGCTAACTCATGACTCAGATTGCTTTGGAACAACCTGATTCCAAGCTTTCTATGCCATATTTTAGCTGTAAAGCTCACGTTTTAGACAACACCTCTTCAAAAGTTTAAGTAATTAAAAAACAAAGTTCATACTGTGCTCAGGTAATCCCCACATTATCAGAAGCAGAAATGGAAGAGCTCTCTGCTCAGAGAGAGAAAAGATGGCATTTGAGGACCTGGAGGGGTAGAGGAGAGGTATAGGCTGAGGTGCTTCTGAAATAAAGCTCCTCTCTTATTACCATGTGGATGGAGCCTGCACTGCTCCCAACCTATGGGCTTTTCATCCTGCATCACTCTTAGTGACACTCATGGAACTACAGCACTTCCAAACTACACCACAGAAATAAGATCACACTACTCTAAAAGCCAGTCTTTACAGTTCCCTGCTCTGCAAAGCAGACAGACATCTATAAATTCCAGCATTTGATATTGTTTTAGTACATTTTTCCTCATGTTCTGCATGAAAACCAAGAAGAGCAGACCTGGGTTTAGAGACTGGAATTTGATGGCTGCCTGGTTTGGTTTCTTTGTTCCTATAGGTTTATTATCACAAAAGGTATCAGGATCTGTGTAAGCCCTGACCAGAAATGGGTGCAGGCTGCTATAAAGAAAACACACGAAAAGTGGACGTCATCTAGGAATGGTATTCCCCAATTTAATGTTCCCAATGAAACTCCAGAGAGGGCTGCTCGCTCACTCCCCTCCTCTGTCCCTCTGCAGCAGGACTGAGAGGAGAAGAGGAGACACAAAAGGTACAGATCATAGTTTGAGATAAGAAAACACGCAGTTACAACAGCTATACAGAGAGTAGAGTGTACAAGACAGACGAACAATTCACATGTGATTGGTCACCATGTGTTGCCCTGGGCCCCACAGCTGCAGACCCCATGTGCTGGCCCAACCCACCTCCCTATGTCCCCTCTGCAAGGTGTGAGGTGGTATAGGATAACTGCAGCTCAAGGGCATGTACCTAGGCCAATACTTTTGGAACTTACTTGAAGACCTAGACTCAACTTAAGGCTCAAAACTCACCTCCCTACACAATCACTCTCTGGGTGAACTGAAATGCCAAACATTCAGCTTTTCCTGTGCTTCATAAACTCTTCTGGGCACTTTCCTAAGCTGCACTTCAGGTAACAAGGATGTCAATTAACTTCCCTTCTTGCTTCCTCTGCTTGTACCCATTAGAACTGAAGTACATCCTGAGAGGAAAGTCTAGTTTTGAAGGTGTTTAGGCTGGAACCTCTCTGTAGGGAGAGGACAACAGGTTCCAGGCCTCTCAGTCTAGATCATCTCAATGCCACTATTTTTGGTAATAAAACCAAATTACTTTTAACACAGGAATGGCCTCTGCGGTGACAGATAACACGGAGGATAGAACTTTTCAGTTCCCTTGAAGTCTCAAAATAGAGCCTAAATACTAACCAGCAAATTAGGTAAAAGTATGCAGAAGTAGACACACAGGATGCTAAATGTAGCTGGAACCTGTGGATAAACAGATGATGAGGAGCACAGTGGGTTTTGTGACAAAATTACGTAACAAGAGACAACAGCACATGCCTCAAGAGAAGCTCGATGCAATGTCATTACAATTCTGAGGGCACCCAGTGAATACAACCACCAGAGACCCCTTTAGAGGACCCTCTAGAAGCATAAAAGGACTTCCAATTAGATATGGAGACATGTAAATTAATGCTAGGAAAAATGATGTTTATATATTAGCTAGGAAGTATGTTGTAATGAATATGTATGATCATGATGCAATAAATACCCTGTTGTAAAGTTTCACAACACATTTGATTACAGGAAAAATCCTCCAAACATGTGCAGTGCTATAATAAAGAACACCTGCTTTCTAATACTTCCAGTTGTGTTCGAAAGTTTGTTCTCTGGCTGATTTCAGAATCAGTGGTCACCACCTGGTGAATAACAGGAAGAGCAGACAAGGACTGGAACAGTAAAGATGTCAGTAGGGTTTCTACAGCAATCTTGACAATCCTTATCCCTTTTCACAGTGGAGAAGGTGGGATGCCACATGCAAGGCTGGAAATTCAATCCGTGCTTGCCATGTGTCATGCACTTGGCCAGCTCAGATCAGGAAACAATTCGCTCTCCCTTCTGAACCAGACAACGAGCATCAAGGAGACGCCAAGCTAACAACATAAATAGGATGTTTTCTACTGAACAGAAAGAGAGGTCTTATTTGAAATATTCATTTCAGCTGTTTGCCAGAGGCACATAAACCTCTCCTCCATGTTTATTTATGTAATCAATGCTAAGATAAGCTTGTTATTCTCTCATTTTCTAGTCAAGTCACTCAGTGCTTTTCTTCATATATTATCAATTGCTTAGCAGAGTACAGTAAATGAAAGAATTTTGTTAGAACCAAATGGTTTTTCTATGAGTTCCTGTGAGTTCTGGTACAATAGACCTCGAGGACTATTGTTTGAGTAACCTGGGTATCTTTCACCCAAAGCATCTCCAAGCAAGGGAAGCAGTTGTAAAGCTCATGAAGTAAATGCAAGGGCTTCCTACATCAACACAAACACACAAAGAATTAATGAGCACTGAAATTCAGGAGCTCTGTGAAACTGTTCTCTAGCAACACTCTTCAACAACTCAGCGTGGAGGCACAAACGCTAAGAGCCTGCTGCTGAGCTGGGCACTGCTGGCAGAGCTGTCCTGAAGTCGGCCTAACAGAGATTTGCACAATGACTCAAAGCTGCACCACCCCAAAACTGTAATTACAGCTTGACACATCTCTCCTAACAAAGAGGACTGTGATTCCCCTCAGACAAAAATTCAATATAGAAGCGTCACAGTTCCCAAGAGCTTGTCTTGACTGGGCCTAGTTCATTCCTACTGGCCAAAGAGACACTCAGGACACTCCATGAGAACTCCAACAGGCTCCCACAAAACTCCTGCAAGATGAGAATGTCCCAAGACTTCAACAGGAGACCACGCAGCATTAGGATGGCAGAGGGATATGCTCGATCAAGGAGAGGAGAAGTGCTGACAACTGGGATTTTCGTCTGGTTTCTCAGGGCTTCTGCTGCCCCTGTCACAGGGCCAACAGGGCAAACGGTGACTTCTCTAAGCATCCATACATCTGGATCTGCAGACCACGCACGAGCTGTGTGGCCTGGCCCCAGGACAGCCCATGTGTTCTGTCATTCCCTAGGAGCAGTGCACTTTGAAACCCCGCAGTTTCCGATTAGGAAAGCCCTGGGGTCCCTGACCCAAAAGGAAGCAGGTATCACTGCACTGCTCCAAAGCAATTATATGCCGGGAACACAAGTCTTTTTTAGGAGCCCAAAGAACCCTTGCTCAAGGTGGCAGGATCATGGTTTACCAAATTCACTCTCCGTACGAAGCTCCTTTTCTAGCTTTATAGCTTGCTCTTTTTGAGCACCCTGCATTAGGCTCCATTTCCTTGTTCTTTGCTTCAGTCAAAGACTTAGTTATAGGAATCCATGACCAACAAAATCCCCTCCAGAGAAAACCTCATACCTGCCTTTATTTTTTTTTTTGTGACTGCACATGGGAAGTTAATTCTGATCTCTATTCTTTCCAGATCCATTATCTGTTGCCATTTTCCCAAAATAAAGCCTAAATATTTGACTTTCTTCTGACCCAGCTGAAGTTAGGATGGAGATGCATGGTTCCCCTTTTCACGTGGGCAACAGACAAATGTGTAGTGTTTCATATAAAAGCATTCTCATCACTACTTGCTAATAACAAATCATCCTCAAAACCCAGTTTGCACAGTGATTTCATACCCTTTAAATCAACTCCCAATATTCACGTAAAAATGGTCAGGGATCTGGCAAAACCTTGGGGAAGATGTGTCCAAGTCAGTTGCTGTCTTGTCTAGATGAAGGCAAACAAAGGTTGACTTTCTTCATCTAATGGAATGCTTCAAAATCCCTTGGATTAAGTATCAGTCTGCTTGTGGATGTTCTTCTTGGCTCTCTAGGGAATAGGGTTCTGTCTCATGGCGGATGGCACACCTCCTTTTGGTTTAATACATATGACTGTTGGGAGACCAACAGTCCCACATCTGTCATTGTTCCTGCCAGACAGGCAGATGCTTCTTAAAATATCTCCTGATGTTGGGGGCTGCCTGGTCTACTAAGACACTAACTGCAAGTGTGTCAATAAACATTTGTGACGGCCACTGTCCTGCTGAGCAAGCAGACCAAGTTATAGCGGGCCAAACCTGCTGGCACAATATTACTGCAAAATTCTACTATATTAAACAATTTATCCTGATTTTGCACAGCCTCAGCCAAGGGTGTCCACCTTATCTGCACTGAGTTTATTTCCCATCCATTCAAACACTAAGAGGGACTTGAAAATCCTTTTTATGTGACAAAAATAAGGGACTTCAATCTCCCTTCTATGTGAACTGAGGACTCTGCCACTCTCTGGGTGGTACTAAGGACTCCACATCCCCTGCATGGTCTGAGGGACAGCAGCCTGCCGCAGCATGGTCTCCAAAACCCATCTGCATCATGGGAGAGCCCCCCCAGCTCACACTTTATGGAGGCTCTACATCTCCTCTACGTGCACCTTACACTGATCAGGTTGTGTACCCAGTGCAGAGGAAATGCCCACTGGTGTCCATGCTAGAGTAAGTGAAAAATGAGCCTTATACAACATCAGACATCACAAAATATCCACAGAAAAAGGCTGTGGGACTGCAGCCCACAAAATTCTTCTCCAAAACACAGACATAAGCCAGATACACAGAACCACAGCCCAGGAGGCCGCAGAAAATGAGAAGTACAAAGAAGAGGAAAAACTTTCCACAGGGCCATTTTTCCAACCCACCTGAAGAATGGTGGAAAACTGAAGCAGCAACAGGCTTCCCAGCAACACCTCAGAAGAATCTAGCACCTGCAGGAGGTTCTGTGAGAAGGACTGAGCTTTCAGAGTTGGCTCACGCTCAGTACAGCTGGTGACCCTTCCTCTGAAAACTATAGATGACATATGTACATACTGTACCAGTGGGCAAAAGTGGGGGAGCATCTTGCCTCTTAATGCGTAGAAAAGTTCTCCTTACCATCAATGACACAGTTGCTGTCCTGCATCTCACAGCTGACAAGCAGCAAAAAGTCGGAATATCTCATTTCAAGGAGGGATTTCAGCCAGTGTCCAGCAAAACATGAGTCTGCTACACTGCTAGGGCACAAAATTAACTTAGATTTCTCAGTAATGCTGTTGAGGTCAGTACAGTTACTCTCCTGTGCAGCATCAGGCATGTCCTTTAGGGGCTGGGGTTGAAACTTTGGCTTCATTTCATTGCACCTTCCTTAGCGGTGCAAGTGGGTTTAGCAGGCATTCAGTTACAGCATTTCCTACTTGCCATTGCTGTTCCCTGGGTTTCCCTGGTTTGCACAGGGTATGGAAGATAAAAGAACAAGACCAAAAGAACAAAGAATGTGTGTGTGTACAAAACTAAACCACACGGCATATGCTCTACCTGCAAGACCTACAGACTGTTCCTGAGCTTACAGACCGTCCATTACAGCCTAGGACTCACATATGTGAGTGAAGTTCAAAGTTCAATCTTAATTTGCCTGAGGAATCTTAGGAAATTGACTTCCACATGCTACATTACCCACGCAAAGGAATTCACACTGGTGTTATCAAGAATTTGGAAAACTGGGAGTAACCAGCTTAGGAGAGGCCTGGAGGTAAGATCAGGGGAAATCTCGTTGTTGCTGATGTGGTGTAACCCCAGCCAGCAAGTCCCTGATTCAGGGTAATCATTACTTAGCAACAACTGAAATATCTGTGTGCTATCAACATTATTCTCATGCTAAATCCAAAACACAGAATGGTACCACCTACTAAGAAAATTACCTCTATCTCAGGCAAAACAAGGACACTCATGATTTCTCCAGTCCTTGCACTGACAGCTGTTCAACGCCACTGTCACAAGCCCAGGGGTCAGGCAGCCTGGTGTTTACTTATTCACACCTGGACCAGCTGGGTCTCTGTGGGCTCAGCAAAGCCTGGACTTACCTGCCGGACCTCCAGAGGATGCATGAGAGGATTTCTGCTGTGAGGCTCAGGAAGATGATGCCGGCTCAAGTGCTGCTTTGTGTGTAGTCTGGAGGTCCACAGCTGGCCTGACAAATATTTGCAGGCCCAAAACCATTGGCTCATAGCAATGCTGTCCAGTAATTTAGACCCCATTCCATAGAAAGGTCACCTAAAGCTGGGAGATAGGGTTGGCATAATCTGCAAAAAAGGGGCACTTTTGATAGAGGTACAATTGTAACAAGGTGACAGACCATGCTTCCATGTAAGAGCAGTTAATGGGTTTTTTTGTCTTTTCTGCAAATTGTGCCTCTCTGATTGCCAAGTTACTTTCTTGGGCCCCATTCTTTATACTAGAAAGTCCATACCACAAAAAAACCCCAACCAACCAGCCAACCAAAAAAAAAAAACAAAAATGAAAAACCCAACAAGCCAAAAGCAAAGAAACCCTGACAGAACCCTTTACAAACTCTTCTTTCTCTTTGAAACCATTGCATTTCAGTTATGTGCCCGACTGACAGGAGACATAGTGGATCTGGATGCAAAGGTCTGTTCAATCTTGCTTCTCCCAGCACAGTGATAGCAGCTTTAGCCATATCAAGTCATTGAGCAAACACAAGAGTTCTGGCAACCTGCGCTGCTCATAGGAAATAGCAGTGACACCCCTCCAGAGATGCGTGCTAATGTGACCACCCATCCACGCCCGCTCTGGAAAGAGCCAAGATGTTCCTGTTTCCATCATCCTTTAGCTCACGGTTCCCCCCTTTCCAGTGGGCCACTGGTCAGTGAGGTAACTCTGAATGTCACTCTGTGCCTCTGCAGTGTGGCTTAGCTAAAGGGCTCAAATTTGAAGTGTGAAACGACAGGAACATTTCTTACAGGTTTCCACTACAGCACAAGAGCTCTCACTTTTTGCAGCTTGAAATAAACCCAACTCACAGCACAGCAGCGCATGCAACCACAGTGGGTTTGAGCAGGAAAAGCCTTCTCAGGGGGGCTAGTGAAGGACTGGTGGGGAAAAGGAGGTGGTTCTCTCTCACCAGAAAAAGTACTGCCACTCAAATCTTTCACTTACAGTCAGGCCGTCCATGACACCATGAAAGGGAACACAAGAACTAACCACTGAATGACAATATATAAAGCCTGTGGAAGGGGGCTGACAGTAGACACTTTCTGCTCTGCCTTGACACAGAAGCCACAGAGATGAAGCTCCACACCGCAGCAATCCTGCTCCTCTTCTGCCTTGGCATCTTCACTGTGTGCACAGTCAAAGGTAAGTTTGCAACTTACGAATTGCTCCACATTGCACCTGTGGTCTCATGAGCAGGATTCAAAGAGCTGATTTATAAGATAAAACTCACAAGAAGTCCAGATGAAAACTGCAAGAAAGGCAGCTTTATGGGGGATTTCATCTGATGTCCTGCCAGACAGTGGTTGGTTTCTGCTTTAAGGCAAGGAGAGATTCTATGCCTGGGAGCACTTTAAAGGGTTTCTGTGCAATATTCTCTCTCTTAAAATCATAAAATCTTGAAGGCATAATGTCTTTTAGTCTCACTGAAGCCATACAACTGTGTGTACTATACGTTAATAACATCTCATGAAAAAATATTTATTGAATAAGATACACATTTTTTCTTTTTTCAAGACAGATTATTTTTATATGAATTCTATTGTATTAACTGTTATTTGTCCTTCTCTACCTATTCAGCCTTAATCCCTCTAATACCTCTATTTTTAATAGTTCTTCTTCTATGTCACATGCCATTTATTTGCTTGTTTCTAAACCTTTCAGTACAGGTAGGGAAACTACGAACCATAACTAAAAAGGGGAGTAATAGATTTATACAATATCTTCTCTCTTTTCACTGAGTCATACAACTGAACATGCTTGAGACCAATTACGAGCACTGAGATGAGCCATGTTTATTAGCCATGCTTTAAGTAAGTTTGTCTCTAGTGGTGTTTAGGTCAGTGACTTTTGGATTAAGCTCCATGTATCATGGAGAAACATGAACATAGACCCATTACCACACATCATCTCATCACAATTAGATTTCACACAAAACACTGATATGCAAGCCATCTGCAAACCCACAAATATGCACTCAGAAACACAGAGAAAACGTATCCTCACAAAACCACACCAAAACCAAACTGAGACCTGCTAAGCATTTACAAGACTATGAAGCTACACAGCCTTTCTGCTGACCCCACTGCCTCTCCAGCTACATCCCACTACATTCCCCAATTTGGATTGGTGACACTGCTCTTCATCCTGGCAACAGTGGCTTCATTTCACACTCTGCCAGTTCCCAATGTCATTCCCAGGCCATAAGTCATTCTCCATTTGCCATAAGTATCACCAAGTATCTCTAAAAGCACACCAAGATGGTCTACAAGAGATAGTAAAAAGAACTAGAAAGAATGATACAAAACCCAAATACACCTGAAAAAAAGGGCAGCTGTAGGTGCAGAGCAGTTGGGTTTCATTCCCAGGCTTAGAGAAGCTCTGCTGCTATTCCCTGCATCCGTTCCCTGAAGACCCTGCAGTAGCAGAGGAAATATTCCCAGGACTAGTAAGGATTGCTTGACTGTCTTTGAGCTCTTTTAGTGGCACATTTTGAAAACCAGTCTGAGGCGGGAGGAAAAGTGCAATGAATCTTAAAAAACCCCCTACATCGTGATACTCATGACTAAAGCAAGATCAGGAGAGATATTCCTTCAGGCAAACAAAATCTCAGGAATGAGCAGCTCTGCCAGTACCTGTGCACTGGCTATCCCATAACTTCTCCAGAGACTAATGTGGGTTTGTCTCAGCTATTCCAATTATTTCAAAGAAAGAACAGCTCACAGACAGCGAGACTATGTGCAGCAGGTCTTAGATTTAGCAAGGTGCACCAGAACAGCTCTTGGACTTTTCTCAAGCCAGTGGCTCTATAAATTCTTTATAAGCAAACCACAGAGCAGAGCAGAGCAGAAATCTGGTTTTACCCCAAATGCTTTCCCAAACCTGTCTTTCATGAATGGGAGAAAACCAGAAATTAGCCATTAGAAACTAACACTAATGTATACTCCATTGCATTTGAATGAGCTCCCATTTTTAGTTATCATGATGTAAGATAACAAGTACCCAGAAAAATTTATACTGATATTGTGATCCTCTTTTTTAATCACCAGTGCATTTCTCTGAATTGTATCAAAATCCTGGAGGAATGCAAGGAGTAAATAGCACTGCCTATGAAATCAGAGTCATAGCCAGAAGATATAAGCACTGATTCCTCTGGCAGATATATCTCCCTGTCAACAATTTTTGTTAATGCTGCTTTTGAATGAGAGAAGTGAGGGAGGTAGCCTTGCTTTCCTTTTCTTCACTTGGAAAATAGGAGAAATTACTGATCCACATTCAGATACTATGTGGAAATCCACCCAGTAAAGTTCCGCTTCTAAGCACTACCTCCACTACTTACTTGCAGATGATGCAGACCTAATTATGAATGATATCAAACACTTCTACTGCTGTGAAAGCAGTGACTCCCTAGGGATAGACAACACTTCAGAGACGGTGGGATGCATCACAGAAAACATCTTAAGCTCTCTGGTAGAACTGGTATTTTGGCTGTACATCATGGGACACTCAAGGTCTAAGCACAACTAGAAATCTTTTGGAATTCCTAGTTTATTAAGCAATTATGGCTAAATATCAATAAAATATTTATTCCCTTTTCATTTATCTATTTTTCACAATTAGGGAGCGCTAGTAGTCAGTCCATGCGGAAATACAGTTGTGCAACTCTGTCTCCAAGGCAACTGAACATCCGAAATCTTGTGAGCTATGAAAAGCAACAAATACCAACAGATGCCATCATGTAAGTACCCAGTGCACCCTTTACCTTCACACTGGTCTATGCAAACAACAATATTATTAAATAGGGAAGGGGCATCAGAAGACACTTCAATGGTCAAACTCACTAAATCTGGCTAGTCCAGGTCACCCTTCCAGTTCTTCCATCGAGGAATCCCCTGGCAGCCGAGGGAGTGAGGGGAGAGGAGTGGGCCTCAGAGAGCTGGGAGATGTGTGCTGCTCATGGATAATGGCAGGAAGCTCACTGAACAGTCACATCTTTGTGCCCAGTGAGTGGGCAAAAATCTCAGCAAGGGTGGAGCAGTCAGAGGCCCCATGCACGAATTGAGTCAAGGGGAAAGTCCATGTGAAAGGATATGGGGTAACTCTGAGTCCTGCTAGCAGCTGTATTTGGTTGTTTGAGCTCACAAGCATGCATTTTTATCAAATCTGGGATCTGCCCCTGGGAGACAAATGTTCATCATGATTTAACATAAAATCCCAGAACAGCAGGTATGCTTGGTTATCTTAATATCTGTATATATGCTCGTGACCAAGTATGTTACATACGCCATGAACAGGGAACTAACATTGCTAACTGGTGTTGTTCTAACATTTACAAACTCCAGCACTTGATATTGTTTTAGCACATGGTTGCTTACATTCTGAATAAAAACCAAGAACAGTAGACCTGGGTTTAGAGACTGGAATTTAATGCCCACCTGGTTTGCTTTCCTTCTTCCTATAGGTTTATCACCACAAAAGGTATCAGGATCTGCGTAAGTGCTAATCAGCCTTGGGTGCAGATTGCTAAAAAGAGAATCGATAACAGACGTGCTGCCAAACGCAAATAATCCTGTCCTAGACAAGCATCTAGGACCAACCAGCTGGAATCATCATCAGTGCTGCAGATAACAAGGAAGAAAACCTTACTATCTGCTTTTTTTTCTTATTTATTATGTGGCAATAAAATCTTTGAACAAACACAAACTCACCAGAATCTATTCATCACTGGTTGAATGCCTGCAGACTTCTTCATTTTATGGTTGAACTCTATTAGTCTGTTTATTTTCTGAATTGCTTGCTAATATTTATTTACAACTGAATGTAGATATCATCTCATCCTTGCTGTCCCGACCAGGATGGCATTTACTGGTGAATGACTGATAGTTTCACATAGTGTAGTGAAGATGACCTCCCACAGAAGTGGAAGAGTGCAGACCTCCATGCTGACGGAGATCAGAGCATTCTGCTTTGAGTGCTGGTTTTAAGAAGGTGCTATATAAGTTAGTTATTCGTACCTATATGATCTATACACAAACTGATTTCATGCTTCAGGCTATCACCTGGATCAGTGCAATATTCAGAAGATGATCTTTGAGCCTTCTATTTTTACACACAGTATTGCACTACTAGCTCAGTTCACCAAGATGTGTGAATATTCTCACCAAGGGATTATGTGGAGTAATTTAGTGTAACTTAGTGAATGTAACCCTTTTCAGTCTTGTGCTGGGGAAGCCTTATCCTACCAATGACATCTGTGAACTTACTTCAGTTTCACCCTCATGTGGGAAAAACCTGAAACAATTGGTTTGCTTTGTCAATTGTTTTTCTCTGAATAAGAACAAACCATGTCTGAAATCTGTATTTCACAACTCATAGGAAGTCCCTGCCCTGAAGAACTATGTACATGTAAATGTCTTATCATCTTAAAACTGATGCATGCTACTAACAGAAGGCTTTGAATTTTAATAAAGTCACCAAAAACCTGAATCAAATGGCAAGTTTGTTTGCTTGATTGTAATCACAGAATGAACTAGGGTGGAAAAGACCTTTGTGATCATCCAAGTCCAATCTCATTGCAGTTGGATACTGATGAAACAGGTCCCCACATGACAGCACAAATCTTGAGAACTTATGGGCAAATAAACTACAGCTATTGCTAACTCATGACTCAGATTGCTTTGGAACAACCTGATTCCAAGCTTTCTATGCCATATTTCAGCTGTAAAGCTCACATTTTAGACAATACCACTTCAAAAATTCAAGTAATTATAAAGCAAAATTCATACCATGCTTGGGTGATCCCCACATCATCAGAAGCAGAAATGGAAGAGCTCTCTGCTCAGAGAGAGAAAAGATGGCATTTGAGAAGCTTGAGGGGTAGAGGAGAGGTATAAGCAGAGGGGCTCCTAGAATAAATGCCCACTCATATTACCACATGGATGGAGCCTGCACAGCTGCCAACCTACGGGCTTTTCATCCTACATCACCTCTTAGTGATACTCATGGAACTACAGCACTTCCAAACTACACCACAGAAATAAGATCACACTACTCTAAAAGCCAGTCTTTACAGTTCCCTGCTTTGCTCAAGACTTTAGACAGGATTTGTCTCCCGTGGTTCACATTTTATCAGAGTTCAGTCCTGTGTGGGGAAACGGATTTAGCTTTCACTATCCAGGACAGGTTTTTAAGTAGTGCTATTGCTGAGGCAGGGAAAAGAAGGATGACTGTGTGTGTTACACTACAGAAAAGACCAAGGCAGGCTACTGAACCTCTGTTAAAGGGAGTGATGCCTCCTTACTGAAGGTCTCGATATCACCAAGACTAAGGAAAAACAGTTGTTGCTACAAATTTTGTAAGAAGAGCATTACAGGTAGAAAGAAGTGCTGACGCTAAGATGTCACTGGAATATGACATTATATAAACTGTGTTCATTAATTTTGAATTGCTGATCTCAAGGCCCCAGATCCTCATATTATAGACAACAGAAGCACCTCTGTTCCCTTCAGCATCACCAGAGTATCTGTAGGCTACAAAACCAAGTCCTCTATAAAAGCATTTTTATGGTAAATGCTGTCAGATAAATACCATCAACTTTGACAGATCAAATTCATCCAGGACCAGAACTATCTAATACGCTTTTTGCAGACAGAATTTTAATGCCTATGCTCATACTTCATAGTATCATATCCTAGAATGAATCTTGCTAAAGTGAATATAATTTTTTTTAATTAGGACTATCACAACCTGAGGATATATTAACCATCACATAGCAATTAATTCTTTATATCTGCTCATCCTCATCAAAATTCATAGAATAATTAATAATTTTTAAGAGTGAATCATCCTACTTAACAATTACTCCTTGTTTGTTATTCCTTGCAAGATCTGTAGAGACCCTTGTACAGTTCTTGAGAGTTAATTACTATTGGTGATCAGGCTCGTGATATCTCTTCTTATTCAGACTTTAAACCCCAGGAACTTCCCTGTCTTTCCCTGACGGTTCCTTACCCCAGTCCTTGCTGTGGTCCCACTTGTGTGCTATTTTTGTCAACTCTAGCTGTGGATAATGTAGAAGCTTATCTGTAATAGCACAGTTTCTCCCTAGTGCTTTCCCCTACGGCTCTCAAAAGAAAGAATGGAAAATGATTAAACCTCCTTTTCATACACGCGAGCACAAAAGGAAAGTGCAAGATGAAGAACCAGAGTGCTGCTCTTGTTTTGGAGGTAAGAACCATAGTCTTGGTCCTTCCAACATCCTTAGGAAACACCTACAAAACGGCAAAACACATTTTAAAAATCCGCAAAAAATTAGGGTTAGGGTCTAAGGTACATTAGAAGATTTGGGGCTGTGGTTGGACTGATGTTCTCCCAGCTCCTGGCTGCCCAACATTTCTTCTCCAAGTGAAGTAGAGAGCAGGGAACTCATGGTCCCCCTTCCCCTTCTTGCTTAACCTTTGCTAGACTGCAGCCTATAATACGGATGTTGATTTTCTTTGACTCCTTCTGTAGTACCTGTGCACCACTTTGCCAGAAAGGACTCTCCAAATACATATGGGCAGAGTAGTGTGCATCAATATTTGAAACAAATCAACCATTTCTTTCCTGTCCCACACCACTAGGTTTCCATAGAGACTTGAGAGATGCACTCTGTTTGGATCTTCGGCACAGGGGAAAGGCAGCAGAGAGCACAGTGGACAAACCCTCAGCCTCTGTAAGTATTCACACCTTCGCTCACTTCAACAGAGGCAGACAGGGAAATTCCCCACCCCTTTGGGCACGCTGGCTTTTTTGCACAAAAGCAGTAATTCTTCCTGGGCAATGACTTTACAGAGCTGCTGCTGTATTCTTTTCACTACTTATTTATCATTAAAGAACTGGAAAGTTAAAGGTTTACAATGACCATCAGCTTTCCTGGAAACTGCTAAATACATCATTCAATCCCTAACCCCTAGTTCGGTATATTCCTTGATTTTTGGAGGTTTTTTGGTTTGTTTTGCCTTGGTTTTTTACATAACTTCTAACTACCTTTTGTGCTTTGCTTTATGCTGGTTTTCATCAGTAGATTGTCTATTTTAACAGATTGCTCAAGACCCTACATGGGAAGGAGAAAATGGAGGAGGATTGGGTACCTGTGTATATCAGTGATGCTATTTTGCCAAATATTGGTGCATGATATGACAAGTAAGGCATGTTAATGCCTTAACACAAATACTTTCTTCTCCCATTCATGAAAATGCAGTGCATGCATTTTGGAAGGCTAAACCTCATATTCTAAATTGAAAATTAATTGATTACTTAACCGAGACTATTGGGATTTACTACAGAAGATGCTAATTCAAATTCTATGGCAAGTGAGTACAGGAAAAGGTGAGGGGAAAGAGGGTAAAAATAGAAAAGGGGTGACAAGGAGTCATTTCAGGAGAAAGTGGTATAAGGTGACTGCCATTAAGTCCTTCATAAGTCGTAGTCTTTTAGCAGCTCCCTTGAGTTTTCATCTCTGCACTGCATGTGTGCTATGTTTCTCATCACTTTGGAAAATAGAAGCTTTAAAGAAGTGCCATACTATATAGTTGGAAGCCCTCAACTATACTCTTCCACTAGCAAAGATATGGGAATGGACAAACCAAAAACATCTGAAATTACTGATCTGCAAATGCTTGTCAGTGTAATTCAGAATACAAATTTTAGCTTTGCATAATTTGTACAGCATTATGAAACTCTCTATAGAGTGTTTTGTGATCAGCACCATCACTGTTCCATGCCCCAGTGAACAGGTAATTCTAAAGGCCTTCCTGCCTAGCCTGTTCTGATGGCACCTCTGACTGCCCTTACTGCCTGTGGGTACGTATGGCCATGATGGCCCTTTCTCATACTGAGAGCTATTTCTGTTTGTCTTTTACCACCTCTTGCTATCCACCCACCCACAACTTTTAGTTTGGTTAGAAGATCTGAGAAGGGAAGAGACCTACCAAGACAACTCCTACAGACACTGCACAGAAGATTAAAAAAATAGCCTACTGTTATGTCATGGTTTACGTTCCCTCCCCCATTTACTGTTTTATGAAACAGTAAATAACTATTCCAAAACCAAGCATGGGATTGCAATTTACATGAACCTTTTAAGTTTGTGAGACTCATTTGAGCTATTTGCAGAGCATGTTCTGGTTCAAGGCCTGCATATAGCCTCTATCAGACCCTCTAAATGTACAACAGAAAAACAGGGTCACACAGTAGGCTCCTACCTGGAAAAGTTTTGGTTTTCCTTCCCATCTCCGTGGCTTGGAATAAAAAAAATCTAGACCAAATTACTACATGTTTGTTATGCAAAGGAGGTGGCTGGTCCTGTCACCAAGGCACAAGAAAAGGACTCCAAAAATACAAGTTCATGTCCTGCTCTCCCAATGACTTATTGTTCATTTTTGTACAGTGTCTGTCACTTGTTTTGTCTGATTATTATGTATCATATTGAATATTTCTGGCATTAAGTCCTTAAAAACTGAAGAAAAAAAACCATCTCAAAAGCTATTTAGAAACTGTAACACCTGAAACAGATCTGATAATTCTTTTGATCCCTCTGGGTTTTTTAGCCTTTTGGTTGCACTCTGAAGCTACAGTTTTCTCAAGAACCATTATTGTTATAAGACTAAGCATTAAGACTTGGAGTATCTCTGAAAGATTGGTGTTGAAAAGAGTGATGGTAAGAGTGCACAAGAACATGAATGCACACCAAGTGGAGGCATGTTCAAGACAAGGCTTTTAGAGGCTTCTCAGTGGGGAAAATATTTACTTGTTTCCCACCCTCTGCTGTGTTGTCAGCTCTAACATGCCCCCTGCTCTGAAGCCATTAGCAAGTTACTCTGGTATTTCCCAGTGGAACAACATTGACTCACACAAATCCCCTCAAGTGATAATTACCCAGTGCCTCTCAGTGCAATGTGAGAAGAGAACGACTGTCAGGGCTCCAACCAACCTCTAGGGTCAAAATCCCTGCCTAAAAATAAACCTTGAACAGGAATTGCCATGCTATGAGTTGCCAGTTGACCTGGTACTATCCTTGGGGTGCTTTTCATGAGGTGCTGTCTGGTTCAGGTTTGAATTATTAAGGCCTTCTAGCATCAGTATCTCTCATGAGGGAGACCTTCTCTGCTCAGAAGGACCTGTTGTAATAATACCAAATGAGTTAAGCAACTAATTTGGCAAAATATTGCAGATCTCCATTTCAAGATTTTTATTATGCTAGAAAAAAGTGAAGTGGTAATTACTTACTGGATACAGTTCATTATATAATTATATAAAACTTTCTCTAAAGCATATGTTTTGTGGGCTCAGATTTAACTTCTAAAATGAAAAATCATCCAGTTGGAAAAAAATACTTGGGGAAAACTTCACTCTTTAAACTCAAACTGGTTGATTCCTCTCTATTGTGACTACTTGGAGTGAATGAAAGTTACAAAAACGTGTAAACTCAGTCTTTTAAACTAGAGCCATGAGAAACAGTTATCACTCAGAAAACCTTGGAAGAATCTTTGTGGTTACCGCTACAGATTTTAGTAGAATTATAGCTGGGTGGGATTTTGCGTCTCAAAAACCATTTAAGAGCTCTCAGGACTTCAGATGACAGTCTGGATTTACACGAACATATTTGCAAGCTCTTAAAATGTGTTTTGCTTCGAAGCCCAGAGACTTCCCTGTGGCTGCCTAACAGGGCCCCTACTCAAAAGCAGGATTCATGAGGTGGCTTGTGGTGGTGGTCATGCTCTGCAGGAGAGAACACATCTTCCGTGCTTTCCCTCAGCCAGCCCAAGCATGCTGTGTTATCAGCCAGGGCTCCCTGGAGTCAGAAGAAAGCATTAAACTTTGGACAAGCTCCACCCCACAGAAAGGATGTGTGGTACCTTTTCTACAGCTGCTTCTAAAGGTACCAGGGGGAGTAACCACTGGCATACAAAGCCATTATGATTGGGGTACCTTATTCCCATTTCCATCAATAAAACTGGCCTTTTCTTTGATGTGTGATCTTGTCTGTGGTCTGTTGGGCAAAAAGTGCCATTCTGTGCTTCTGTGGGGCTCTTTATGTACAACATTCAAAAGGCAGACAGCACAGTCTGGCTAAAATAAAACTTATTTCAGAGAATTTCAGCCACAACAGGATTTGAACAGGAAATGCCTTCACAGGGGGGCTACTAACAGATAATGGACAGGAATTAGTTTTTGTCACCACAATTTAAATCTTCCATATGAGCCCAGTGCCCACTATTCCTCTTCCTTCTTTTACCAAAACCAGGATCCGAAAAATGAACTATAGTACATAAACACAATGAAATGAGGCTCATTTTTACCACTTTCTTTTCTGCCTTAACACAGAAGCCACCAGCAGTGAAACTCACACCATAGCCACTGTGCACATAGTGAGACACAAATTTCCAGTCCAAAAGGAAGACAGGAATTCCCAACCATGTTGCACCTGCAGTCTGGTGAGTTTAGAATTCATTCTCAGAGTTGATTCCTCTGATAAAAACAGTAACAAATTCTGTTGAAGGCAGCTACAGCATAACATGCCTAATGAAAGATTCATCTTTCATGAAGAAAGCGGTGGGCTTCCAGCTTAATGCAAGGAGAGTTCCTGTGCCTTAGAAATCCCTTATTTTCTCTCCTGTAACTGTGACATCTGGAAGCTGAATACATAATGCCTTTTATTGCCATTGATGCCTGGTGGCAATGAGCTGCACGAGTTAACGACACTTTATGAAGATTCCCAATCCAGTTTCAGATCAGTCTTTCCCTTTTTGCCTTGCATGCTTGTGTTTCACCTCTTATTTACCATTTTCTAATCTATATAGATCTAATCTTCTAGTAACATCATTTACCAGTCTGTCAGCTTTCTGACAATCTATCTTACATTTTTGCTGGAATCTTATCTTACTGTTAAATGTATTAGAGATGTGAGGATGCACAAAGTTTGTTGGTTTTGGAAACAAAAACAGCATTCAAGATAAATGGGTACAGGTGATTTTTATAATGGAGTCTTATTCCTGACTTTGTACATTTAAGACCACCTTAAGACCACTGTTGCCTGCTATTTACAGGAGTGATACAGCCTCAAACCCACAGACCACACCTGCTGCTGAAGCTCTCAAGTGATGTTCATAATAACAAACAGGGAAAAAACCTTCTGTACAGACTTAAAGCACAAAAAATACACATTCACACAACATGGGAAAGCCAAACCAAAGGACACCTTTAACTTTTTGTGAAGTGACCCATGCACTCTGAGGTTACTGAGTAACTGAGGTTACTGCCACTGTTCTTGCTGCTGCTTATTCACAGCGTTTTCCTGAAGAGAAGTTCTATATCCAATCTTCCTTGTTGGCAGCATTATTACTAGCTTTTCTGAGCCAAATAATTCCGGTTTTGGGAAGGGATAATTAGCTATAAACATTCTCATGTGGGGAGAGAGAGGTGCAGGAGAAAGTCTGCAGAAAAATACCCTGGGATTTTTCTGTTGCTAAGTACCAGGGCTATGCAGAGGTGACAAGGCTTTGCAGAGTAACCAAGGTAGCTAATAGTTCTGTTGACTAACATGTTAGAGAAGAGAGATTTTGCCAAAAATTAAGTGAAAAAGAGACAAAAAAACATGCCTAGGAGACTATGTTGTAAGGATACTTTTCAAGGAATTTGCTGTTGTAGGCAAGCTTGTTTTTTCCTAAAAAGCCAGAGTTAAAGGCACAGCAGGCAGCAATACCTTTTAAGAAGGAAAATAATGGCAAGGAGTAAAAAGAGGGGAGATGGATTGGTCCTGTCATGAAAAGAAGAAATGGAGAGGGAGCAACAGGGAAGAACAGTAGTGCCAAAGGAGTGTGGGAGGCAGCTAAAGAGTGAAAAGACCAAAAAAAAAAAAAAANAGGAAAAAGGAGAGAAAAATTATAGATGTGGAGCACCACTGGTACTCATGCCATTTTCCAGTTTCTCTTAGAAGGCTGATTCCTGCAGCATGAGCTGAGAACACGCTCGATACTCTGACTTTCTTGGGAAAAGCTGCCCAGACTGTCATCTCTGCCATCGTGCATTCCCTCTGCAGAACACACCAGTATGGGGAAGAGAAGAATAATGACTGGGATCACCATTACTTCCCCAGAACAAAGCTGTTGGTCTTCTGACAGTTACACTTCATTCTTTTCAAAACTGCGCCCCAGGGAGAGGAGGGAATGGCTTCCATTTTTTGATACCTACCTTAAGACAAACCAACTTCCCTTTTTGGAGCTGAGCTGCTGTGCACACACAAGTTATAGGTGCTGTACAATACCAGAAGTTGGCACAAAAAATAAAACCACTGCAATTTATACACTTGGAGAAAAAGGAGCACAGATTTCATTCTACGTAGACATTGGTCTGTCCTTGGGAGAACATTTTGAGATGTTCCTGCCAGCAGTACTTAGTGCTGCTCCACAAACATACTTGTTTCCTAAGCACAAATAATGCTTTTTCCCAGGTACTTTTATCCTTTAGCTTAGTTTCCCTTTCACCAACACTTCTCCAGCTATTTTCTGTATATGAGACCTCACAGATTAGTTCACAGGTGCATGCAACAACACCAACTGTTCATGTATTGCACATGACTATAATTATATGTACTCACATATATAAATATAGTTGTGCTCAATGTATTAACAGTTAATATTGCTGTCTGATTTTGTATGGAACGTGTGATGACAAATGTATTCAAAAGGTCCCATTAAAGCATCCATAGTGAGTCTTGGATTAGAAATCAGAAGTGCAATGGCTTCCTGGCCTCACTTCTCTTCTACCCAGCACACCACAAGAACTATGTGAGGACTGAACTCCAATGCAAGTTGCCATGGAAATATCAGATGAAAGGTCAAAAGAAGGCCTTCCAGCAGAGCAGTATATGTCAGTCCCAACATACACAGAGGGCTAGAGAAATCCATCAAAGGCTGCATTTTTTCCAAAGACCATGCCCATCCCTGATACTTGTCCCAAGACCACAGAACCTTCCAGAGAGATTTATTAAGCTCCATTAGCACCCCAAGCCCACTCTCTGGCCCAGCTACAAAGCATTCCTCAAATGTACCCTCAGGGCCATGATCCCTCCCAAGCCAACTCCCAAAGCCATGCACATTCCTAAATTTTACCCAATTCCAAGTGCACTCTGAGTGCCACAGTCCCTCTTAAACCCATTCATAAGTGACAGAACAAACTTCCAGCAAGTGACTAAACAGGGCACCAAATACAGCAAGAAACAGCAAACTCACCATGTGCACACTAAACTACTTGAAACTGTAAATCACTAGGCAGCAAGGAAGTCTGAACAAACATGGGCTCCATTCAACCCTAAATCTCTGCTTGTATTCTCTGGGAATTAATGACTACATGAGGTTCATAGCCATCTAGCTGTAACTACATTGTGTGATGAGGGGTGTATCTATCATACTGGCCATTGCTAATTAGATGGAAAAATGGGGTTTGAGCTCTGTGAGCCTCCAGAGCCCTTTGAGTAAATCCATGTTTATTGAATAAACCAAAACAGCTCCTTGAAGCCACATCATTATATTATTTCACTCCAGTAAAGAATCCTGCTCATACAACTGAAGATGACTTTTGATGGTTGAGATTTTGCTGAAATTAAAAAAGAAGTCTCAGGTAGACCAAAAGATTTTGCAAATATGTGCTTACCTTGGCAAACTATTCGATTGACAATATGAATAGTAAATCCCACAAAAATCCTGAATGGTTTAATTGTTTCATTTGTTTATATTTGTATTTCATATTTAAATTTAATTTTTAAAACAATATTTACATTTTAACTTTTATTGTGTTTTTATAATTTTACATAACATCTACAGATAATATAATGTCTAATATAAAATATCTTTAAAGGCTTGAAAATGAAATAAATTACAAAGACTCATTTCCTGGAAAATGAAATAAAATTTGTTTTTATAAAGTTTGCATTTTGATCTAATTTGAGACCAAATGATAAATGAGTACTCTTGGGAACCCCCACAAATCCTGGCATTGATGCTAATATGGTGTGGGATGAAGTACTAAACATATTAGCTGTTACAACTAGGAAAAATATGTGAGAAGTCTGAAATCTGGCTGAGGAACCGAATAAGTTCCAGTAATTTACTTTATGCTTATCTGTTAGTAATTAGTTCAACTTAGCCCATACCAAGTAATTACAGAGAGCATTTTAGAGGGGAAGGACAGAGATGGAGAAAACCAGATGTCCAAGGGTTACAAAAATTGTGTTCTGATTCATTTTTAGAGCCACTTGACATTTACACCTATGACAAAGTTGTGGGCTGGTGAAATGGGGCTTATGGAGGGGAAAATACAGAATAGGGAAGCCACAATGAACAAAAGGTGGTTGGGGGAAGGTCCAACAAAACCTCATTTTTACTCAGATAACAGTTGTGGAAATTATCTTGCTTGCTTTGGTGTTCAGCACAACATCATGATGCCCACCAAGTACCACCCTCAGAAAAACCCACTGACACCATCTTCACAGAACAGCAGGGAAAAAACAGGAGAATTTAGCTGCGTGTTTGAATCCTAACTTAATACAGTAAAGGATTATTTATGACCACCTGCCACCTAGCCACCTGTTATATCTTTCAGCAAATGTTTAAGAGCTGCACAGGGCATACACATGGCTGCTTTGAAATGGCTGTAACATAATTAGCTCATCCCTTAAAGTACTCAGTAAACAAAATAAGAAAGGACACCCTAAAACCTAGGAAGTTTGCAATTCTAGGAGTCAATTAAAAGCATATATTTAATAAATGAACTAAGTTACAACTCTTTCCTTACAACATTGAAAAATCTGCTAAATATACTAAGATCCTTTGGGGAATCCAAACTCCCTTCATATATAGAACAGCATCAAAGGAGGGATGGGTAGTCTGTCCTGCTGTAATCTAAGTCCACTATCAGAAAAAGACACTTGGAGTACAGCATTACTACAGTTTACTGACATTTGCAGCCTTATGCTGCAGTTCTTCCCCTCTCTCTTCTATTATTTCAGATTAAATTTCCCATGGACAGTCCCTACCTACCCTCACTGTTCCACAATAAACAAAAGAAGCCCTACCCTGTACTTCTGCTGGAGTAAGCAAGGCTACTTCTCAGGGCTCCATGAAGGCTCCTTTTCTGCCAGGCTATCCCCACCAACCTGCTGCCATCTGGGGCTTGCTCTTCTTACCTGCAGAGCAGTCCTCACAGGCAGCACTAAAGGAGGAGGAAGACTGGTGAGAGCTTTCTAGAGTACGGTGAACACAGACAAAAACACACATCTTCCAAGTCTCCTAACATTCTTAAAAACGCTGCCAGACGCTCTTTTTAAAATGTAGATCTTACAGATAAATCATGCAGTCCTGTTTATTTCTCTAATTTTTGTCTGTCAGTTCAGCTGTGATTTTGGGTCCTTCTGTCTCTTCATTTGGTGTGATTTTTTCACTTGGCAAACATAAGTCATGGCTCCTTGCTCATTGATGTGACAGACAAGCATTGCTGGTCCACTCACAGTCAAGTAGTAAACAGATCCAGGCACACTCACTCAGTCCAGCAGTACCATGCCATCACTACCCTTTGACTCAAGCAAAATTACTCCTTTTGATGCCAGCAGTAATTTAACAGAATACAGATGGAGGACTTGCAGAATTTGGCCCAGTAGTTTTGACTGGCAAAAATCATGGTTGCTTTAACTGTTTATTCCCATAGGAATTATTTTTGCTGTTGATAAAGTGGGTTACTGGAAAGCACTTCCAGGCTTCAGAAGAGCTGATTCAAATCTGGTGGCGGGGAGGAGGGAGCAGGCAGGTGGTGTGTGTTAATTTGAGATTGTTCAGATCAACTAACCTTTAGCTCCTTTTCTCTGCCAAGTTCTCTCATGGATTTATTCAGCACTGTGTGAATTACTGCCTTTCTGCTTCTGCTCCCGGGGGGTGGGGCAACCAGTACTGCACAAGATTTATAATGTCCTTCTTCCAAGACTCCGAATACAAGCTGGTACAGTCAGAGTGGAGTCAGTGATCCTCCACATACAGCTAGGTAAGACAAGAAGGCAAAAGAACTGCCAAGAATGAAATAATACTGTACGAGATCGCATTCTTATGTGAGCTGCTCCATCTCTCTTTCCTGGCCTCGGATCAAATCCACTAGAGTTGCAGAGCTAACTGTAATCCTGTTACAAACCCCTTCCAGACAGGCAAAGGAATGTCCCTCCTTACTGTAGGCCAGATTCTTTGGTGTAAGACAAATGCTCTATTAACTTTCATTTTAGCTAATGGACTTACTCCTGCAACTTAAACTCAAAGGTTACAAAATCATCAGTTAAATCACTTTGGTTTTAATTCTGAAAGCACTTGTCTAACTGTTTGGGTTTTAGGAGTTACCCTTTTGTTTTCCTTTTCTCTTAAAGAATTTTTCCCATATTGGCAGCTAGGAGACAAATCACTGAGTACTTAAGAGAGACAAAAGGACCTGGCCACAGGAAGGGAGGGTTGTGAGTGGCCTCTTTTTTTTTTTTTACTCGAGGTGGGGTGC
>VWZW01001499.1:2693228-2717764 GCA_013397115.1 Edolisoma coerulescens
ATATAAGTAAAGAACTGTTATTCCTATTCCTCATATCTTTGCCTGAAAGCCCTTAATTCCAAAATTATAATAATTCGGAGGGAAAGGGGGTTTCATTCTCCATTCCAAGGGAGGCTCCTGCCTTCCTTAGCAGACACCTGTCTTTCAAACCGACACACTAACTTATTTTAAATTAAAAAGTTTCAAGAAGAAAGTCCAAGCATCCAAACAGTTGGCTGCACGCATACTCCATCACCAGAATAAGCTAGTGTAGCTCAGCCTTGCTAGGGGAGGCACAGTGACTATTTGGGTCTCTTGTGCTTCTCTGGGATGCAGAATTCCACAGTCCTTTCATCAGAGTCTCTACAAAGTCACTATTACACCAGAAAAAATTCTCTGCTAACTTTACTTGCTAAAATGAGTGTAAGCAAAATTCTCCTTAACTACACAACCGCAAATGATCCTTGTGTCATCAAAAGCACAGTTTTGCTTTTTGTCAACTCTTCAGCAGGGGAGTTTTCCACTAAAACAACAGTAGATCCCATATGTGACATGATGAGGAAAACACAGAACGTATCCAAGCATGCTGCATGCCAATTACAAATGAGTTAGACTTTAAAACATCTTGGGCTACTGCTTGTGATGCAAAAGAATCCTTCACAACAACCGACAGTATATAATCTATAACTGAAATCATGAAGAATTCTGCCAATGGAACAGGAACTGATATATGGCTAAAAAGCAAGAAGCCTGTACTATTCCCATATCAGTGGTATGACCATACCACCTGTAGAGGAGTAGCAACAAGGAGTTGTGAAAACACCTGTCAAACTGTTCAACACAAAGGAAGGGCTTTAGACCAGCTGATGAGCATCTATCCAGGCCAATACTTTTGGACCTCACTAGAAGACCTAGACCCAACTTAGGGCCCAAAACTGGCCTCCCTACACAATCACTCTCTGGGTGAACTGAAATGCCAAACATTCAGCTTTTCCTGTGCTTCATAAACTCCTCTGGGCACTTTCCTAAGCCACACTTCAGGTAACATGGCCCTTGATTAACATCCCTTCTTGCTTCCTCTCCTGCTACCTGTTAGAACTGAGGTAAATCCTAAGAGGAAAGTCTAGTTTTGAAGGTGTTTAGGCTGGAACCTCTCTGTAGGGAGAGGACAACAGGTTCCAGGCCTCTCAGTCTAGATCATCTCAATGCCACTATATCTGATAATAAAACCAAGTTAGTTTTCACACAGGAAAAGTTGGTGACTAACAGGAAAAGTAACCAAAGGCTGGAACAGTAAAGATGTCAGTAGGGTTTCTACAGCAATCTTGACAATCCTTATCCCTTTTCACAGTGGAGAAGGTGGAATGCCACATGCAAGGCTGGAAATTCAATTGTGCTTGCCTTGTGTCATGCACTTGGATCAGGAAACAATTCGCTCGCCCTTCTGAACCAGACAATGAGCATCAAGGAGACGCCAAGCTAACAACATAAATAAGATGTTTTCTACTGAACAGAAAGAGAGGTCTTATTTGAAATATTCATTTCAGCTGTTTGCCAGAGGCACATAAACCTCTCCTCCATGTTTATTTATGTAATCAATGCTAAGATAAGCTTGTTATTCTCTCATTTTCTAGTCAAGTCACTCAGTGCTTTTCTTCATATATTATCAATTGCTTAGCAGAGTACAGTAAATGAAAGAATTTTGTTAGAACCAAATGGTTTTGCTATGAGTTCCTGTGAGTTCTGGTACAATAGACCTCGAGGACTGTTGTTTGAGTAACCTGGGTATCTTTCACCCAAAGCATCTCCAAGCAAGAGAAGCAGTTGTAAAGCTCATGAAGTAAATGCAGGGGCTTCCTACATCAACACAAACGCACAGAGAATTAATGAGCACTGAAATTCAGGAGCTCTGTGAAACTGTTCTCTAGCAACACTCTTCAACAACTCAGCGTGGAGGCACAAATGCTAAGAGCCTGCTGCTGAGCTGGGCACTGCTGGCAGAGCTGTCCTGAAGTCGGCCTAACAGAGATTTGCACAATGACTCAAAGCTGCACCACCCCAAAACTGTAATTACAGCTTGACACATCTCTCCTAACAAAGAGGACTGTGATTCCCCTCAGACAAAAATTCAATATAGAAGTGTCACAGTTCCCAAGAGCTTGTCTTGACTGGGCCTAGTTCATTCCTACTGGCCAAAGAGACACTCAGGACACTCCATGAGAACTCCAACAGGCTCCCACAAAACTCCTGCAAGATGAGAATGTCCCAAGACTTCAACAGGAGACCACGCAGCATTAGGATGGCAGAGGGATATGCTCGATCAAGGAGAGGAGAAGTGCTGACAACTGGGATTTTCGTCTGGTTTCTCAGGGCTTCTGCTGCCCCTGTCACAGGGCCAACAGGGCAAACGGTGACTTCTCTAAGCATCCATACATCTGGATCTGCAGACCACGCACGAGCTGTGTGGCCTGGCCCCAGGACAGCCCATGTGTTCTGTCATTCCCTAGGAGCAGTGCACTTTGAAACCCCGCAGTTTCCGATTAGGAAAGCCCTGGGGTCCCTGACCCAAAAGGAAGCAGGTATCACTGCGCTGCTCCAAAGCAATTATATGCTGGGAACACAAGTCTTTTTTAGGAGCCCAAAGAACCCTTGCTCAAGGTGGCAGGATCATGGTTCACCACATCCACTCTCTATACTGAGGGGTAACAGCCATTCTTAAATTCTTGGCAGTAGCATGGAAAATCCCTAGAAATAAAGTCCCAGAGGAACTGGTACATGTTTTAAATAAACAAAGTGTCTGAACTTCTTTTTCCCCTCAAAATGGAAAAAAACATTTTCTGTTGTATAGAAAGTTCTACTTTTTTTTCCTGTTTCCAAGTGGAAACACCTTCTTTTTCCTGAATTTTGTAATTTCCAAGGGTCAATAACCTTGAGTTTCACTACCTCAAGCTATCAAAACCTAGCATTTAGCCAGCCTTTCCTGCCTGAGAGCGTCTGGTTGCATAATGAACATTTATGAAGACTTTATGATAACCCCAGCAACTAGGTATTAATAAATCTTACATACCATCATGTAATGAGTAAACTGACACAAACTGAGTGCCACATCAGTTGTTAAACTACTAGTAAGTGTTAGACATAAGAACAAAGCAAAAGTCTTCCTTCCGAGTCATTCCTGAGTCTTGGAAATGCTACAATCTGCTGTGCTCTTGTCTTTATTATTGCTTTATATCACAATAGATCTAATTAAAAATCTCCTAAGGACTACATATCACTTTCAATTAGTGTAAATTGCCACTTGCTTACCTACTATTTAGAGGATTCTTTAAATGTACATCAAGTCTCAGTCCTCTCCAGAGAAGATCTGATGATGAGAGGCCTCTAATCTGTAATGCAAGAAATTACTGCAGTCCCTCCATGTACCAGTTTTTTGTGGTTTTTTCCAACTATTTTGTATGTACATCCAAATCACAGAAAAGACTTACTTCCTAAACTGAAAAAAATGTGAAGAACTAGCATGCAACATTAGGAAGAAAGACAAAGTTAGATTGACTGCTTGAGACTGTCAATGGAGTTGATTCTCTATTGTTCTGTGCTTTGGTTCACTGCACTCCCAAAAAGACAGTGAATGCTGTATGCAGAATTGGGGTTCCATGTGAATTAGTCGTAAAACTGTCCTGATTCAGTGGTGTCTAATACTCAGTTTGAACGTGAGCTGATGTAGAAGGGAACACCAAAACTTGGAGTAAGGGAGGTTTTTTTTTCAAAGCTGTTCCCTTAGAGTTTTTATCTCTCTATGTGAATGATTCTTTCAGCTTTAAAATTCAAAAGAAAAAAATGTCACAAAAATATGATAAACTGACTTCTTTTCATTAGATCATTGTTGCATTGACTAAACATGCAGATTACCTCTGGCAAGGGTGGATAACCATTTTTTCTTTCATTTCTGTTTCTAAGGCGGCAAGCCAAATGGAAATCCATGATGTAAAGGAAGCTTGCAGAAGCTGTTAATAGTTACTTAACAGCAAGTTCTACTACGTTGCTTATGAAAAAATTCAAGCAAAATTACCAAGTATGTAACACAATTCCTTGCACCACTGAAGTACCTCTCCTTCTCTATCCTTTCAGTAATTGAACATCCCGTCTCAGATGACATAACCAAATTACAACCAAAACATTGATAAATGGTGGCTCCAAAAAAGGCATCAGCTCCATCCTCAGGGAGGGCAGGGTTTTTAGAATGACAGCTATTTCTGAAGAAATAAATTTATTTTTTAAATAATTTGTGTATTAGACAGACATACACACACACTCTCTAGACGGAAGCATGGATGATTTGTTTTAGAGGAGTTTTCAGAAATAACCAGCACTGTTTCAGCCTCCTCCTCATTTTATATAAATAGCTACAGACACGTTTTACATGCATTCACATATACAGAGTGAGATTCTTACCACCATACAATGCCAGAAAGAACAGCAGCCTCCTAGTAACTCCAAGCCAGCCCACAGCATGTACCTATACAATAGGTCTATCATTAAATACAGATTTAGCTGGAGAAGACCCCCACATTTCTGACATTACAGCTTAACTTCCCACAAAGGAGTTGGAGGGGCTCCTCAATTGCACAGCAATTTTTCAGTCTTTTCATTCTGAGCTTTTCCTGTGACTAGGCCAGGGTGTTTTCCCTTGACAATCTATCTCATGTTCACAGGACAGCCTGCTCTTCTTTAAAGTGACTTACTTTAAAGCCCTGTCAGCAGATTCCTCATTCCAGACTCTTGAAACCTGAAGGTTAGTCCCTCCTACCCTCCCAGATGCAGCAGATACTCATTGAAACCTTTTACAGTCTTATTTTAAAAGTCTGATATTTTTCCACTATTAAAATGGGGGTTAGGTATTTTAATGGTGTCAAAAAAACTCAGCACAAGGTCACAGTGCTGAATTGGTACTTTCCCTTTGCCAAACCTCTGGCTTATACTGGAAACCACCATCTCTTCAGTCTCCTGAGGAGCAATCTCATTTTCTGTTGCAGGAGCTGAGTTTGTCCTCTAATCGTGCTGGGATGATGCAAGTATGTCTGCAACCCAGTATTAGTTTTTTATGTCCCTAGTTCTCTCCTGGCAGCTGTCCCTTTCCTCAAGCAGAGCTAGCTAAGTGGCAAGCAGCTCTGAGGGTGGATCTTCACACCTACACAAAATCCCACAGGAAGAGGCTGCGTTTTGTGTGAACACAAGGTGAGCCTTGCGTAGAACTACGTGTAAGAGGATGTAGGAAGAGGGAACTGGCTTGCTTTCACCTTAGTTTTCCAACCTTAGTTTACTACACCTTCTGTTTCAAGCTAGTGCTGCTGTCCTATATATTTCTGCTGCTTTTCCTGTCACCCCCTTTTTAGTTATTTCCATTTCATATAAACTCCCATCTTATTTTTAGATCCATTTCTTTTCACAATGTGCTTTGCCCAAGGCAAAAGCAAACATATAAACAAATCTTCCAGCCAAACCCTGAGTTCCTTTCTTAGTATTTGCTGCTCAACCCTCGCCAGAGTCCCTGTGTTTCACAGGTCACTCTGGCTTTCTGTGTGAGGCAGTGTGGTGTTACAGAACAGATAAACGAGAAGGAGGAGGAGAAATAAATACAGTGTGAGCTCAAGCCTTCTCTCACAAGCTCTGCTCAAAGCACTGGGCAGAAAGGGGTGCTTAGCTCCTTTTATGCTCTCCAAACCACGTTGTAGCTGGATTGAGCCGCAATGTCCTGTTTGTATCCAGCCCTCAATGTGCCTTCCCCCCTCGCCTCTAAGAGATTTGGATGTGCCTGTTAAAACTCTCATCTAAGGAAAAGGCAGAGACAGTTCTGTGCTGCAGGAGCACTTGTCCCAAAAGGCAAGGTTTCCTCAGATATCATAACTCCCTGCAAGACAGTATGGCCCCAGATGAGCTGGGAAGGGCACAGACACCCACACTGCCAGGACTGGCAGGTGTGAGCCAAAGATAAACCCAGCCAGCCAAAGAGAATGGCTGAAAGCTGGTCACTGCTGATGTTGGGCACCTATCTCAGACTTCAGCCCTGTGTAAATTGCTTAGTCTGTATGAAAGCAGTGAACCCTACAGCAGCCCATGTGCTGTACCAAGGTTATTTGTTAGTGAAGCTACATACACAATACCCAGAGGAAGGATGGTTTGGAAGGGTTTTTGGAAGAGCAGTCATGGTGTGTGCCAGCTACATGAAATGTGAACCCATCTATCTCAGTAGAGCCAGATGCAAGACTGAGCAGGTGAGCACATCCCTGAAGCAGACATTGGATTCAGTTTCACCAAATAAGTGCTATGCTTGCTACTTTCTTTGAGAAATCCTGCAGAGGGAAGGAAGAACAGATAAAATAAGTACAATAGTTAAAATATTAAAATAAATATTAAATATTAAACCCAGTAAAACATTCTCTGTATGCAAAAAGCAGTCATTGCATTAATGAAATGTCTCTAAGGAAACCATTCTGAGGTGGTCAGAGAAGCTGAAAGGAGCTCTTCTACAATTCTTAATGGAGACAAAAAAAGCAGCAGCATGAGAAACCAGCAGAGCATGGACTATCAATAGCCCTTTGTTCTGTTCTTCATGTTTGACTCGATGAAGAAGAAGCCTAGGGCTGAGGATACAACCAGCCAATTGTAAATTTAAAGATGTTTGCTCTCCTTTATGATTGCCAAAACCACTCAGTAGTTCCTGGTAGCTTTAGGTATATGTGAGCTGAGACTACAAAAAGCAGTGCTACCTCAGGACTCCCAGAAAAAATCTACTTAAGCAGCTCTTTTCTCCAGCTCTGTATCTTTTTGAGGCTGACGGAAGTTTGGCATATCCTTAAAGGATATCTGGGCATGTTCCAGCCTTCAGAGATAGTTACAGAACAGAGATCCCAGAAACAACTTTAAAGACTCTGGGCCTCAATCACCAGAGATGCTCCTCTGGTTTCCAGAGAAATACGAGCATGACAGAAGACTACCAAATCACAATCTTATCAGAAAAAAAAAAAAAGTCTGTATTTGGTGGGGAAGGACAGAATACTTTAATACTGCAGTATAAGTAACAAATAGAGCCTTGGTTCCCCAAAGTCAGAAAGAATTTGGACCAGGGGACAGTACAGAGTGAACTAAGTTTGGTCTTAAGCAATATTAGTTTAAGTATTGTAGAAAAACGGCATTCATAGGCAATGATACAAGTTAAAATTAACATTTTTCAAAATGTCTTCTGCTTTATAACAGCACCAGAAAATGCATGAGTAAAACTTGGGGGCAGGGGGTGTTGTATTTATTTGCTTTTAAGTAGTTTTTTTTCATTTTCAAATGAATATTTTCCAAGATTCTGTCTTAAGTCTCCAGTCAGATTAAAAGTGAAGGTTTTGAAACACAAACACTTGAGCAGAAAATTTTACCCTTGACATGAAACTGCATAAATACTCAAGCCAACTCTGCCCAGCACCCGACTGTGTTTCCACTTTCAGCCTGCTCAAGCCTACCAAATCCAAGACAGGAGCAACAGAGTTTGCCTGTTCCATTTTTGCTGCAATACCACCATTTTATACCAGTTAAGAATGGTGCATCTGTCTGGTTGACACTCCAGTTCTCAGCCCAGCAAAGCAGTTGCAGGCCTGTTTTCATTACAACACAAATTAATTGACCAGACTCATATACCAAGCTGGGATAGCCAAGACACAAAGATCTGCCAGTGCTGTTACATGCCCATGAAATCCAGCGTTCTGACAGCACAATGAACAGCAAGGGAAGGGTAACATTTCAAACTGCTGCAGTATGATCTATCAGAGGTTTTCTGCTAGAGCACAGAGAGACAGAATTAAATTAACAAGGCTGGGAATCTACTGCCCCAAATTCCTTTGTTATAGTCATGAGAGATGGGGGGAAAAAATTTAAAACAACAACCTAACAAAAAACCACATCATCCTAAAAACAACTGCAAATTGCATTTCTGGGCACACTTTAAAGTCCTGACCTTTGGTTCAATATTCAGTGTTTTTTAAAGGCTAGTCTTATAAATTCAACCAGAGATAGAAGCAGGACCATGTATATAATTTGTATGAAAAGCAAACAAGTATGAGAAAAGTAGCCGTTCCATAAGAACTGTCACAAACACCTTTTTTTCCCCCACTGAAAAAAAATTTTGAGTCAGAAATTTGCCTGTTATATTTCAGTGAAACATCATCAAAAGTCCATTCCTTCCTAGTGCTTTTGACCAGGAAGTATGATATATCACAAAAACACCACCTCAAGACAGCCTTTAAATTCATAGATCAGACTGAAGCCTCTCTCACAACTTCTCTTGAATATTGAGGAGATGCAGTACAGCTCAGATCCCCATGTGGCAACTTTATGCAACCAAGGACAATAACAAATATATGGAATTAACTAGTACTCTGCTTCAGCCATCTTCTAGAAAGTACTAACAGAAAGTGATTGTGACATCCAAAGCACTTGTTACATTCAATTCCAAAATGGGCTTCTTTAGGTGGACAAGCTTCAGCTTAATACAGAATTAACAAGGGCACCAGGGAGAGAAGCTTGAAGTGAAAGGGATTCAAGCTAAACTCACATCCAAAACATAGTGTGAAGAGAAGAAACAATACAAACAATAACAAAAAAACGATAATACAAACAAAAACAAAAAACAAATACCAGACAAATCAGACTGTACCACAGCAAGCAACAAAAAATAAAATTACAGCAAACACAAAGCTTTGAAGAAATGAATGGATTGAAATGATCAAAAGTAAGTCTAAGTCTTCAATTTTACATGTCACTTAAAGGATGGTTGTTTCCTGCCACTTGAAGTCTATAAACTCCCTGTTGCATCAATCTAGGGTTGGCTGAGAGAGAAAATAAATTACTATCACTGCCAGGGAAGTATGGATGCCAGTGAAAAGGCTCCTATCCAAGTACACACCAGATAGTTTTTAGCATTAAGAGACATGGCCTTTGTTCCTGACCACCAGAAGATCAAAGTAATATATCATGAGTTTCAAATGCTGCTCTGCTTTTTCAATTCTAATTCCTTTTCCCTGATACTTGCTTTACAGCTTCCTGTATGTATAAAATGCTAGTACAATAATACTTTTTGCTTTGGTTTATTATTTCCATACAGTCCACAGCAAATGCTAGAATATACAACTCTCATTTCAACAGTCATTTGGCAAGAGGAGAGATTTACTTGATAATAGATGCCCTTTTTTTCCTAACAAGATTAGAGTGCATGGGTTAGTCTTCTGCTTCCAATTACACATGCCATTTGTCAAAACAGGGTAGCAGTTCAAACCTCATGTCCATAATTCGCTTCTTTTCTGACATCTCAAAGACATTCATTCTGATGTTAGATACGCACCAAAAATGGAACCATTGCTTCAACACATACACAACTAGGCTAACACTCTTCCAGAACTCCAGATATTTCAGAACTCAAAAAACAATTCTGTACTCCAGCTGACACAGCAAACATTGCTGGAATGTATTTTATGCAAACAGTATACACATATAAGGGATTACTTTTACTCTCAGCTTGTCTTTCTTCTAGCTTTTTATCTTATAAGGAAAGCTGAAGATCCTGTTCTAAATAGAGAAGGACATGCATAGATTTGTGGCAGCCTGCTAAAAATCAGATTGACTCAGGCAACGCGCACAGTTTAATCTGTAGAGAAGCATTTTCACAGAAAAGTCGTCTCCTTCTTTGATCAGCAGCTGCAGGTGATGAATGCCTCAGCACTGCCTCATGCCATGAGAAGCAGACTCAGAGAGTGTTTGTTGCACAGCCAAGCAGAACCAGCTCAAGGCTCAACATCCACATACACTGAGTCATTGTGGATGCCAAAGGATGAGATAGCAAGGACAAGCTGCTCTCACCATGGTAGAAGATAAGAACTTGGGATGAAGAGCTGTGGGACACGAAGCCCCAGCTGCATGGCCAATGGCAGGGTGGCGGAGGCTGTGGTCCGAGGAGGGGCCAGCCACAGCTCCCCAGGGCTCACACCTCTCTGGCAGGGCTTTGGCACAGGCCAGGCAGGCAGCTCTCTTACTGCCCACAGCAGCCTCCTTACCCTGGGCAGCTGCCACCTCTTTTTTACCAGCAACTGGCCATGCAGATATGGTTAGATGACAAAGCAGAAGGATTTCTTTACAGCTTTGGGGCCACCCATTTCCCAGTGTCCTCTCAGGGCTGTTTATATGGTGGTCTTGCTGCACCTTGTTTATGTCTCCAAATCCAGCAGGAGAGAGACCATATAAGCCACAATTACCCAGAAGTGAGTCAGAAGTGTGTAACACTGCAGCTATTCATTCCCAACAAAACATTTTATCTTAACTGTCAAGAAACATTACATGTGCCTCAACAGCACTGTACAACTTAGTGATAGCTAAAAATGAGCTGAAAATGTGAAAAAAACCCCAACCCTTTATACACAACTATTAAGCCAAGAAAAACCCCCTTTCACACTTACTCTTGTGGTTTGATGTAAAACAATTACTTTTGTTTCATTTCAATTTAAAACCATTGTGTTTTATATATTTTTTATTCATGAATAAGGAATAGACAAAAGCATCTTAAGAAAAAAGCTAAGTGAAAATAATAGTTTCCCTTCAAAATACTGATTTAACCTTATATTTTTCAGGTTGTTTTTCCTCAAAGGAAATCTCAGTTTCTTATTTAAAGATAGTATTTTCCTGTGGAAATTCTCAGGAAAATTACTATGCTGCCAGTAGCAGAATGAGCCACAAGACTCTGCAGCTTTTAATTCACCCCATACAGGACTAACATGATACACACACGTGCTTTACCCAAATCCTTCTCATCTACACAAAACTCCTGCCTGTCCTATTTGTGTTCCCACACTGCTCAGCATCTTCCCCATGGTACCAACATTTATGCTGCTTTATGCATCCCATTTCTTTACTCTCACCACACCCACGGTCTGGCTCCTCTCTTCTCCGTAAAGTACCTCCATCTTTTCTTGTTCACAAGTCAAAATTCACTCTCAGCAAGAAAAAGCACCAAGAGGGCAGGGGTAGGTGTGGAGGAGCTTTCTCATGGCAAGGAGACTTTGATCCTTTCACCTTTCCAGTGGGTAGCTCCCCACTGGAATCAGTTGGTTGTCTTTACACATTAAGTGGAGGAACACAAAGAAATTCTTAATGAGGTCTGCCTAAAACAGAGACAAGACAAAAATCTCATTTCCTGTTATTGTTTATGGCTTGTCTTGGAAGCCACAACTGCAGTCTGGGTCCCTGGTGTCCTTGGCACCAAGGCAAAGACAATTCGTGCACCATATGTTCTACAATCTACAGAGGCGAGACAAACAGCAAGGGAATGCATCACTCATCCCATTTTACGGGTGGCTTAAAGCCAAGGAGTGACTTGTTGAGGCTGACAGTCCAAGGGACTGAATGCAGCTCTCCTGGTTATCAGCTCAGCTCCCAAATCATGCTCTCTCCTCATTCAGAGCCTTCCCAGCAGAACAAAGGAATTTATGCCTCAAAGAGCAATTTTATCCTGGCTAGGAGATGGACAATAGAAAGCTTGAAAGTAGTATTATATCATAGCTTAGGTAGAAAAATAACCTTCCCATCATGAAACTGCAGCATATTTCTTTCACAGTTCCTGTTGAGCTTATATATTTCCCAGTGAAAGAGAGAGAGTTTTCCAAACATTCATAGAATGGAAAAGTGATAAAAAACTACTCCTGCACGGTATCCAGCCAGAATTTCTGTTTTAAGAGGATGGGAAGACTCGTACAAGCTTCTCAGCTGGACCCGTAATCACAGAAAAAAACCATCCAGGTTCTCAACTGGATGTTATATGGAAAAAATCAGTTATAATGGCAATAAAAGTCAAGGTTATCAGCCTTAGCAAGTGAAATATTCCCTACTTCAGCAGTATCTGAAGTGACTGCCCTACCTTTTTCCATTATACCTGTACACAGCTTTTCTGATTAGACAGTTCATTGCATTGCAAGAACACCGGGGGGGGGGAGTGATTTCCTTCCTTTTTTCCACTCTCTTTAGTACTTATTTTCCCCAGAACTTCAGTCTTCAAGACAAGAAATAATATTTGCAAAATCATACAATGCACTTAGATTAAAATACATGATTTTTTTTTTAGTGCTCAGAAAACAGAACTATTCTGGTTTGAAATTTGCAAAATTAAAGATTTAAGTTTTTCACTTTAAAAGGACAATTTGTGAGAAATATATTCTAAACAAAAGCAATTTATTCCTTTAAATTTAAAAAATATGTATCCTTCCAAATGAGTTATCCTTTGAAGTTCTATTCTTCCCAAAGGAGAACACTTAGGTAAGAGCCAAGCAATATTTTTGATGTATTTTTTGTGTGCATGTGGACATACATAGCTATTAAACTGATTTTCACCAAAAGCTTGCAGGACCAATCACTTCTAAGGAAAAAAAAAAGATTACTGAACACAAAACAATACCTAAATACAAAGGTGTGTACCTCTTAAATTTTCTCACCATGATCTGCTTACAAGTAAGCCACATTGTTACATGTTAGAAAGGAAGCAGGAAGCCTCTGCAAAATTTAGAAGTTACTTGCAGGTATATTACATCTGTTCTCATGTACGTCTCCTTCTGAAGGTAGAAAGAAAGATGAAGCTAAACAATCAGCAAACCAGGTCACAATAACTTGTGTCCTTTTAATTTAGCATGAATAAAAATCAAGGAAGTAGATAAGTTGGACAGCCTTGCAAGATGCAGATTGGGAACATCTTTCTGCTTTTTAGAATGCGACAGCTTTCAACGAAGCTGTAATTGCTAGCACTTTTGCTGGAAAAATTGAATATGGGAACCCATCTGGATTTGTTGACTGAACCCTGAGCCTTATCCATTGCCAGTGAAACTCAGAACAATTTTGCTATTAATGTTCTCTGTGGACATAATCGAGTCCTGAGTCTTTCAGAATTACCTCTTTAAAGGCCAAGAACTACCTGAGGGGGTATTTTCACCTTGGTTTAAGTATCATAACAGGCATAACTCTTACAAAACTGAACACTGCCTCTAGAAATCCATCTGCAAGCCCTCCCCAACGTTTGTACATTTTCATGAGTTAAAGTGAAAGCTGTTTGGAGAAAGGAGTAGGTGTGGAAATTACTTTAAGTCTCCCTCAGCTCTAACCAGAGAGCTGGAGCATATGTGACACTGATGAGACAGAACAGGCAGCCTGCAGTGCGCAGGAGCCCCGGCCACAGTGGGATCCCCGTGATATAAGCAAAGCAACTGCATACCCCTGAGATTACTCTGTTCTAGAGGAGACAGATGGTAAAACAAAAATAAACAGACTTCTCCCAAACCTTTCAGACTACAAAGGCATGTGAGGTCCCTTCCTAATCTTTCAGTCCCGTGGACAGAAGTGCTTTCCCAGAAAGGAAGATTGTGGAAGACAGCACCTGCAAATAGTGAAAAAAAGTACGGGGCTTGCTTCACCCACTTTCCGACACTTACAATGAAAATGCCTCCATCTGAGATGAGAGACCATTTGGGATCCCTTTATAGTCGAGGACAGGGAAAACAAGCACTTTTACAATGTAATTCAGCTGCCTATCTATTTAGAGATCTACTTTAGGGAAAGAGAAAAAGAACTGCTGATGTGTCTATTGTTCTGTCTCGTGTATAGAGTCCAAGTGACCTGCTCAGTCTGCAGGCACCCACACTGTCAGATCAACTGTGCTTAAAAGCAGCGTACTGGGCATAGAATAAACACGTACAGTAAAGCCTTTTTCGTTTTCTTTCTACTAAGATGGACTGTCAGTACTGTCAAGATAACTATTTCCCCCCATCTAGTGGTGGGATTGCATTTTAAAATGTCCCACCCATCTTATCTGACTACATTTTGAAACTGGTGAAGGTTGAAAACAGTACCACTGCTCTGCAAGATTCCAAAACCCTACGGCTGTGATTACTGCAAGTCACATAAACCATGTGTCAGAAGCCCTCACTTCTTAATTCATGGTTTTAACATCCATATCATGTTATCTGTGCTTTCCAAAGTGCTTAAAATACATGAAAGACATAAACCTATCATACTAGTCAATAGTTTGCTTATTTATAGATTGGGTACTAGGGATTGACTCTTCCCAACCATAGTTTATGTCTATTTTTAGTACTCCCAAAGAGCTTTGTTATTCATCTGCAGAAACTGCCATTGACATGCGGCATCTGCTTCAGAGTCAACTCACCTTTTAACTGTTTCAGCAAATTCAAGTGAAAGAAGTTTATTCCTAGAGTTGGAAGAGCCTGTGAGGTGATAACCCAGGTCTGGGTCAGATTTTCAGCAGTGTTCAGCTGAGCATCATAGTTAAGATGTTCTAAGCTAATGTTTGCACATACTGTACATGTTGAAGCTACAGAATGTTCCTAAAGGACAAATTTGAATTGTTTTATTACAGGCTGTTGAGCTGTTCAGTGTAAGAGGGTAAATCCTGTTTAATTTTGGAAGTATTCTCAAGAATTTTTAAAATTGGGGCTTTCAAAGAAATAGCTTTTTACCAAAAGCAGAAGTTCTCAGTATGCATTTCCTAAAAGAAAGTAACTACCTTGTATACCTATTCTTCCACTGGATCCTCCATACTTATTCTTCTTCTGGTTACTGAAGTCAGTTGATTCAAATACAGCAAACCCTCCTGTGGGCCTAGGTAATATTCTCTGAAATCATTATTCCGAATGGAAATAGGCTTGAAGCATCAGGCACAGCTGAGTATTCACAGAGAGCACAAATAGGTACAAAAAACACATCTTAGGCAGACCATAAGCTGTATGTCAAAAAGCCTATGAGAAGACTGAACATGGAAAGATCTCTCACAAGACTGACTCTCTTAAGACAGCACAAAATTGAGACAATTCATTGTGGGTCTAAATGGGGCTTAATGAGCCAAATCCATATTGTGAATTATCTGCCTTTCCTTTATCTCCCCACAGTGCAGAGTACATTACCATGAACAGAAATGTTCATAGAGAACCACTTACCTTTCCAGTGGGAAGGCACCAACAGTAAAGTCACAATACACCTTACAGTTAAGTACTTCCAAGATGCAGGCAGATGAATAGACAACTCGCTTAATAATATTTTAGCTGGTCAAAATTCAACTCAGGCCATTTCCAGCAAAGCTTTAAAAACCTTTCTGCTAGTCTTACAACTAGTGTATTCATTCCACTAAGTCTTTATCCCATTCCTGTTCCCCACCTAAAAAGAAGTGCACACAAGTGACAGCACAATTGGTCCTAAATTTATCCTCTTTCACTGACTCCAGATCCAACCTGGGCATGGGTTTTCTACCCCTTCTCTTTTGCTCGTGTCCTGCTTCCTGAGCAGAGCCTGGGGACTAAGAGAAGGGTTTTTCCTCAGAAGAACCAAATCACAATTTTTTATCCAGCCTTAGCCTTAAGAAGATGACAATGCTTTATATGACAAAGAAACACAATTCATTTCTATCTCAAGGCAAGAAACATCCTCCATCAATTATGATGAGATAGTGTATCTGGTATCTAGTTCTTCTTATTCTCTATGGCTTTTCATCCACTGGTTTGACTCCATTCCTTCAACTTCTGTGCTGACAGACTTTTATTTACCTGGTTTTATAACAAATAGATGGAAAAGAAGTGACCAATCATGGACACAAAATTGCCTTTGCCAAAAGTTAAATTCAAAATCAGAGTAAACAAAGCCTGCATCTGCTCCCTTGCCTTCCTGCCAACAATAATAACCACTTACAATATAACTATAATTTTATATAACTAGCTATACCTGAAACAGAAGCAGAAGCTACCAGTTCCTCAGCATAAAGAAATCAGTAAAAGAGAAAGCACTCTATTATCTGGTAAGTTTTGTTTCACCTTCACTTTGAATCACTCCCTTATTTCCACCAGCACCTGGCAAGGTGCTCTAGAAATAAGGGCTTGCAAGTGCCTGTACCAATGTCTCAATATCACACTGAAGTCCTGCTTTCACACAATTTACAGTCAGCAACTGAGCTGTCACACATTCCCTCTGTGTGCTTCTATGCCATACTCAGGCAAAACTCCTGCACATTCCTCCAAATAATCATCCTTTGAAAATTTTATTGCTGTTTAGAAAAGGTCTGCATGCAATACCAGGTAAAAGCTGAGGAGCTTGTCACAGACCTGCTTGGAACCAGAGGCTGACACAGTACACCTGAGTTTGGCTCACCACCATGGAGTGTCAACACCCCTCTCAGTGCAAACCTGTTTCTTTTGGCTGAGCTATCAGCCTGAAAGTAGAAGAATTTCAGCTTACAAGCTGGCTTTCACAGAGCGTGTTTTGGGGACCTGCAACATGGTAAATATCACAGAGCACCAGGCAGCACAGATGCCTGTGAATACATTGCCAGGTAAACATGTATGCCTACAGCCTTGAAAGAACAAACCATTCCTTGGCAAGCTACCGGATTTAACCTGAACAGGCACAGATTACTTGCTTATTTTCAATTAAAAATACAACCTTACAGGCATCTTAGCTTATGCTTGGACCTTTCCATAAAGAAATAGAAACAAACATTGCTGTTACCATCAATTAAATTTCCTGTTTGCTTTTTAGCCTGCAGTTTCAGGGATATGGTGACCTCAGGTAGCACTTAAAGACTGTCAGCACCAGACTTGGCATTTGAACTGTACTCTGGATATGACATAATGAACTGTAAAACAAATGTCTCTAAACAAGGAGGTAAATCACACCGACAGACCATTGTCCAAATTCAGTGAGGTGTAGCTGACCTAGAGGAAGAACATAACCCTACCAACGATAGCACAAAAAGAATCTCTGCAAGATAGAAGAATAAGAAGGGTTTTAGCCAAAAAGTTTGAGTTCTCTGCAGTCTGTCACAGGTTTTAGAAACTGGGATTAGTAGTTAAACATTTGAACACTGTCTGAATGACTTGCTCTCTAATGCTCATAACCACCAGATAAGAGACACAGCAGCCTCTTGGAAGCTGAACTGTAAGCTCTGGAAACCCATGCTCTAGAGACTATTCTCTACAGCTTAAATACTAAGGAAGGAGGGTGTATGGTTTGGGGTCAGTGTATCTAATCTCTTCATGTTCCTTTACCAGAAAGGCCTTACCTCAAGGCCACTGCTTAAAAACTCCAGACACTAATGAAAGGGAAGGAAACTGAACCCATGGGCACATTCTCCACTCTAACCATTCAGATGGCCACCCATAGCTATAGATAAATCTCTTGAAACCACAGGTTATTTATTACCTCAGAAGAGCCCTTTGACACCACTCGCTTCTCCACATTTCTCCTCCCATGCAAGCCAAAGAATTATTAAGCACCCAAAGTGTCACCAGCAAAGCCCACTCTTTCCTTCACTCACATCAGACTCATGAACCTCCTCACACACAAACCCCTTCCTATCACTGCACTCCACACAGATGTTTCCCCACATGCCCCATCCCTCCCCTCTGCTAACATTTCCTCTCTAAGTAAGCAGCATTACATACATATTTTCCCCCACCTTACCACGTGTTTCACACCATGAAGAAACACTATTTCCTGGCCACAAGACCGCCGTGCTCTTTAGCGAGCCATACTTTCACTTGTGAGACTCAGACCCTCCTTGAACTGCCACTTCTGTTACAAGAACACACTTTTAGTGAGTATTAGTGGCCAGTCCACATGGATTTGCCTTTGGGTTTCATGTCTCTGATGTCAAGAGAGCTGGTCATAGTCTGAGTGAACTGTAGTGACAATGACAAATTTCAGAAACTAAAATCGTCTGCTGATCAACAGAAAAGGTACAAGGCATAAGCAGCAAGATATTTGGGCCTGAAACATTACTTGGGGGAATGAAAAACACTGGCTCTATGGGAAGATGAGCCCCACAAAAGGCAGGAGTAACCAAGGTTCTTCCATCATTATCAGTGGTGCCCTACAACTGGGCCAAGGGCTGTTCCTGACCCTGCCTCTGGGGCCTTCACAACCTACGGCAGGATGGCTTCTTGCGTTCTACAAATGGGAATGACAAACACAAGATGGTCAGGACTGGCTCTGTGCTGAGGGTCTGTAATGGAGGCAAGCCTCTGCACTGGTCAGAGCAGCTCACCCCAAAGATCTGCAGTCGATGCCTATGTATCAAGCCAGCCTTTTCTTTCCCCTATGAGACAAAGGGCATAAGGAAAAGGGGAAAAAAATTTCATTCATTTGGTCACAGGACAACAGGACAGCTTGTGAGGTGCCAGGCCTGAATGACACAAGTTGTACAACGAGAAAAAGGAAATGAAACCTAGAAATGTCTTGATATTTTCTAGATGAGCCAGTGCTAAGAAGACAGGTAATGCTGGAACCAGCCAAGTTACCACAGCATCTGCTCAGTCTAGCCCTGAAGGACAGCACAGTGCTGGGTTGTGTCCACACACAGTAGCAAACAGGTGGGCTCTTACTGTCTCAGGGGCAATGATGTGAAATTGCAAGACATTGCCTGACTGGAGCCCATTCATCTTTAAGCTTCCAAGACTCTCAGCAGAAAATACATGGTTAATGTCTGTTTAACTCCTTTCTATGCTCAGAGGCACAGCTGTGGCTCTTCACCTCTGCTCCCTTGGGTTAACCACACAGGCAGCTGTAAACAGTAGTTTGCTGCAAGTGCAGAGCACAGACTGTAAATCAATAAAGGTTGATGCTATTACATTTTCAAAGAATTAAATGTTCTTTTCCAAAACAACAGCAGCCACTTGGAATTCAATTGCTTTGAGGGAGTCACCAAGGACTAGGCACTGCTTGCAGCAGGGGAAGCTTTGAATGCAGTGATGAGTATCGTGTACTCAGTGACTGTCATATGAATGCTTGAGAAAATAGCCAGAGCCTCCCTCACTCTATGGTGACAAAACTACACCTATTCCTGCCTAGAGGAGCAAAACTCCTCTATGGCGGTAGCAGATTTCAAAGTCCTTCCTGTAATACAGCAAAATAGCCAATAGCTACATGACAAAGATTTACTGCTTTCCTGTATAAACTCTATTTGTGCCTCCTTCTCATCCTTCAATTGTATTTTGGAAGAGTCACTCATGAGAACAATTTTGGATATCTTTTCACCTTTTAGTCCATAATTGCTTCCCACAACAAAAACTTCTAAAAAAAGGAAGAAGGCAGCTCTTAAGGAGCAGGAGTCAAGCCCTTAGCTAGCAAAATCTGACTAGCTTCCAAATCCATTTTTCATCAGTTGAGGATCTAGTCAGTCTTTGATTTGTTTCCTCAACAAACGATGGTCTAGGCTCAAGAAACTATGCAGCTGCTTTTGAGAAGGCATGTAATGTGCAAATTAAAGTGATTAATGCACATAAAATGACTTTGGGAAAACAAGTTCCCTCATGCTTTCCCTCCTCAAAGAAAATAAATAAATAACAACTAAATACTTCCGACTAGTGTCTCAGGAACTGGATGGATAGAAGGTTTGTACCACACAGCACAGGCATCAGTGGTGTCCCCCTCAATGAAAATGCTCACTAGCCAATAAATCCCACTGTCCCCTTTGGGAACAGCCTAGCATGAGATTTTTTTCTCACCATATTGCCCTCGAGTGTTTTGCACAAACTTTGAGGTAAAGCCGTCTGAGCACCCAGCCAGACCACTGAATCTTATCATTGAAGAAATGATACAAGGTGTTTCAAATTCCCAACCAGCGCCAACTTGCACAGCACTGGTACCTGCAGGCTGAAAGCAAAAAGACCTGACATGTTCACCTTGGTACTCTGCAGGAACAGGCCTCAGATGTGTGATGGGAAATACTTGAGCCTCCCAGGGCCCTTGTGAAATGATTGGCTTCAGTTTAATGTCTGGGGTTCCACAGTGCAAATTGGCCACACAGCAGTGCCCATGGGGAGCAGCACAAGGACTGGCCGTGCCCAGGCACCAGGTGTGCTCCCTGGAAATTTAGTTTGGCTCTTACTGCACGGCTGTAGCCTGCAAGGAGGAGAATAATACCATTAGATTGCCAGAACAACAGTTTTCCCAGGACAATAATGCTTGCAAAAAACCAACCAAACAAATCCAGACTGGCAAACTGAGGAAAAAATTGTGCCATCTGATGCAATAATGGCTCCCAAATTATACAGCTCCAGGGAAAAGCATTTGGGTTGTAACTTGGCACTGAAAAGGCAAATAAAGAGTAAAGTACTCAAAAGCCAGTGTCATTTGATCACTTTACGAAAAGGCAGTATAGTCTATGCTGTGCATTTGTAAGAGGAAAACTACATTTTAAAAGTGTTTGTATTTCCTACTTCTATGTGTTTAAACCACTCACTATAAATGTTAAGAGCATTATACAACCTCTAAATGTAGTGCTTGCCCTTAGTTCTCCTTGTATGTCCTGGTACGTCCTTATGCTCCACACCTTTAGAAGGCAAAATGCTTTTCATATACTCTGCTGTGCCTTGCTACTGAGAAGACCAACCTGGTAGCCAAAAACCTACTCTTGTCAGAAACGCAGAGTTTTCCAGACTCTTTTAGAACTTCACTTCTTGCATGTGAGTTTTTAGTCTTCTGAAGCTATCTCCCAGTGAATGAAATATTGTCCAACTCAGCACAAAATTCCATAGATCCAGCATTTAACAAGATGACAGTATATTTCTTTAAAGGAAGGATGCCCAAATATTTGAGAGCTTACTGATATAACAGAGCACTGTACTATGTATCATGGTAATTTTGAGACAGAAATATAACTTTTTTCCTGGTTGGATCAGACCTGAGTCCATTCTGATGTTCTGTCCCACTGGCAGCAGCCAGTACTAATATTTGAAAGGAAAGATGTTGAAAAAAACCCTTTGAGAAACAATACCCATGTCCTTTATGCTTTCTTCCATGCCTCAAAGAGGCTAGTACCTCTGAAGAATAGGTGGAACAGCATTTTATTTCTCATGTCATTTATTCTGGGGTGCTTTCAATATCCATACAATTAGATAATTCTTTTTGACCCACTGAGCTCTGGTTCCCAGCAGGAGGCAACCGCAGCAATAATTTTGCAGTGTGTGCTCTCCACCAACTTCTTACCAGAATATCCATGTATTAGAGTTCACTCTGTGTTACTGCGTTGTTTTTTCAAACACACAAGCGGCTCAGTTCCCTTCTAAAATTGAGGCTCTATGCTTCATTAAGCTATCTGCGATAACATCTACCCAAATGTTCTGCCTTCACAGTAGATTGCAAATTCAGAGCCCAGGCAAGTGAAGAGAAACTTGGATTACTTTTGCCAGTGGGCATTATTGTACCTTTATCCATGTCAAATTTCTTCTTTCACTGCGCTGCCAAGATGTTTAATTCCTGCTGGAATGTCTAACAAATCTCAACAGCTTTCACCAACTGCAACAAATCACCATGATCGGCTAAATTCCCTAGTTTGCTCTGTCGTTCCTTCTCCACACTGCTAACGGGGATATCAGAGCACCACTGGTCAGACCCACATTGTTCTGCTGACCAGATCCTCCAGAGTCAGCACACAGTTAACTTGGCTTCATGTTGAAGACTACTTAAGCTGCTAGCTTCAAGTATGTGGTGTGATGCAGAAGGTTGCAAAACGGAAAAAATGAAAGATTAGAAGCGTATCCTGTTTTGTATCCTGCTGGCTTTGCTGTGGAGGGCTGCAAGACCAGTGGATGACTAATTAGATCAACTGGATTGAAAGGGATAAACAGGAATTGATACCCACAAAGACATTAATGCATTTTGGGGTTGCAGATATCTAAGATGATGTGGCTCTGTATTAGGTGATCATTTCTCTGCAGTTCTCCATCCATTTCCAGAGAGATGAAACTAAATACCACCTTAGTGCAAAGCTGTTGTAGCCTGATTCTGGATAAGGCTTTTCTTGCCAGCTATCACATGTCTGAACAGAGGTATCTCAAGAGACAAACAAATGGAAAATGCTGCAGGAAGCCATGATTTTCCCAAACATACTCACTGAAGTGAGGAACCACAATTATTTTTCATGCATCATCCTACTTTTTTTGCCACGATAGGAGCAAGCTCAACAACACAGTGATCTTAGCTAGCAATGCTCATATTCGGGCTGAGAAAGGACAATCTGTGGTAGACTTCCTTAATTAAATGAGCCACCCAGCAGAAGCAACAGAGGTGGCTTGGAATCACCTTTCTCCCCTTCTACCCAGCCCTTTGTTATCCTCTTCTGGTTTTCTTTCTCAATTCAGTGTCCCAGAGCAGTGGTCCAAGAACACTTCTGTGTCTTTGGCACAACTCTGGTTTTATAATCCACTGCGTACCTTACAATTCACAGAGCCTTTTCCATTAAGGATTACTTTCATCTCCCCTGGGTAACCCCATATGCTTGTATAAAAATTATCCACTCTATACAGACCCCATTCACACAGCCAGAAGCAGGAGTCAGCTTTCTGTTGCTCAGCACATCTCAGCTTTCCAGTTTGTTTCCCAGGTGAATGGTGCTGTGGGTCACATGTTTGAAACAGGACTTCCTCAGAGAGGCTGTGAAAAAAACCGTATCACTCTTCTCATGTGAAACTCGCCTCTTACCAAGTCCCCAAGCTCAGGAAGCCCTAACCAGTCAGTACTTGTCACCAGGGAGTAAATCCTTTTTCTAGGTCTGATTAGTCAACTACTTTTGTTACAGTCCCATCATCATGTAGGATGCAGCAGCTTTATTTTAGCACTGCCCCTTGCATCATCCAGGATCTGTTGTTTTACAGCATTGAAGGAGGCTTTGTTGTTTCTTCAGGTCACCCATTTATCAGGACAAACTTATCAAGAAAGAGCTCCAGAGTTCCATAGAGTTCTTTTTCTGAACAAATAGAATCAAGCCATAGACTGGCTTGTTTTTGTGGCTCTTGTGGCTACCCCACCTTACATTACTCCATCATACTTCACAATAATTCCAGAAGCCCATCCACAGAGAAGAACTGTCTAGCACTGTGGTCCTACCACATCCTGCTTGCCAGAGATGTCATTCTCTCAGCATCAGGATGTCAGCTGGTACTCATCTCACCCAATGCCCAAAGCTACAGAGAAGCTTTTCAAAATATGTACAGAGCCTTCAGTCATCCTCTCAGACAGGTTAAGGCCCAGCACAACAGATGAGGCCAGACTTACCTTGACCACCAAAAGTAGTCAACATGCCCCTTTTTCTCCCTCACACTCACAGAAGAGTTCCACTCTATTATTCTGCCAGAAATTATCATCCCTACCCTCACGTCCACTATTTTTCTCCACTCTATTTTAAAACAGAGATAATCCATAGGGAAATTACTTGTTTTGGCGGTATTCAAAAACCAATCCATTGCTAGCTCTCAAGTCTTTTGCTCTCCCAAATAACTGAAAATAATGCAGGGATTGCAGATCTAGACAGCAAGAATCAAAAGCATGACAAATTTAACAGATACCTGTTACTGTACTTGAGAGTCCTCTGTTAAGCAGCACAGATGCAGTAACTCAGTCTGCTCCCAGACCACCTGGTTTCATAGAACTCTCCACAGACACCAAGTGTCTGTGAGAATGACAGGTACAAAGCACAGAATGAACCCAGAAAGGCAAGACTGGATGGCCAGTGTGGAAGAGGGGAGGTGGCAGAGATGTTTTCTTTTGTTCTAAGTAGGAAGGGATACAAGACAGAAATGGTGATGCTTCTCATCACAAAGCAACAAGACGAGGCACTGCCTGGGCAATGGGGGACAGAGAAAGTCAAGCAGAATGAAATCTGCAAGAGCATGTTGTAACCACAGGAGCAGGCATCTAGAAGGGGAAAATCAAATCCTGTGGCTCTGCATTTTTATTGGCATAAGGCAAAGGCAGAACCTGGTGCTCGGGGGGTTTCTAATTATTCAATACACCCCTGGCACTGACCCTGCCAGCCCTGCTGCGCTGAGTTACATCCGATTTCAGCTCGTTGTATTTCGCGCAGGGCACAGTCCCGGCACAGCCCGCGGCCAGGAGAGGGAGCTCCCACTAAGCGTGTCTGCTGACCCCCCTCAAATACACCTTTCCCGAGGTTTCCAAGGGGGAATCACTCAACAAGGAAAAGTACTAAATCCTGCGCAAGTTACTTTCCGTGGGTGGGGAGGAGTCTGAATGCCGAGTGCTCACATCCCTCTGAAACGAAATGAGTTTTTAGGGGACCAAGTCAGCGCCTCGGTGCTGCCCCATCGGAGGGGGGCAGAGAAGCAGCTCTCTGCTGAACGCATCTGTGCCACTGCTGGGGGCCCGCTGGCCTGGAACGTGCTTTGGCTGTCCTGCACCACACTCCTGAGCATTTTTAATGTGGCAAAGGCTGGAAAAGTCAGCACAGGCAAAAAAAAAAGCACGGGAATTAAACAAACAAACAACAAAAAATCACTCTGTAGCCACTGGAAAGTCAATATGGGAGCAAAGCTCTGCTGTGATACCCTCTAATTAACCAGAAGGAGGCACAGAACAACAAAGAGAAAGAAATCACTTCCATTCTGCTTTGGTCATCATTAGTTGAACTAAAAATCGACCACATTCCTTCCAGCAGCCAAATCTTTCTTATAGGCTGTGACATGGGG